>ML795225.1:450162-477802 GCA_009831015.1 Picea engelmannii | reverse complement strand
TGTGTAGTGTTCGAAGGCCCTTTTCTCCAATATGCCCCAGTCTTTGATGCCACAGCATGGTCTTCTTTTCAGGGATGGTATTGGTCTTGTCTTCTTTATTTGTTTTCTCAAGGACAACAGAACTATTACACCCATTAGTATAAGTGCTTCCCAACAACTTGTACAGAGTTCCACACCGAACTCCCCTTATCAACACCATTGCTCCTCGTACCATCTTGCAAGTGTTCTTTCCAAATACAATATTCACTACTGCATCATCCAACTTGCTTACATATATTAGGCTCCTATCTAGTTTTGGAATGTGAAGAACCCCAGGGAAAGTTATAATCCTTCCATCTTTTAGCAGCAACTTAACCCTTCCACGTCCCATTATTTTTGTTGTCGAGTCATCTCCTAGGAATACATCACCACCATCATATTTTTCATATTCAGAGAACCACTCCCTGTGAGTAGTCATATGGTATGACGCACCTGAGTCGATCAACCATACATCACGGTCTGCATGCATACTTGTAGATGCCAGGTAAACATCACCTCCTTCTTCAGTAGAGGTTTTCGCCTCTGTGGAAGAGGTACTATCAGATCCCTTTGGTTTTTTAACCTTCTTAGACTTGCAATCTTTCTTATATTGCCCTGTTTTACCACACTTCCAACATTTCCTCAAAGATTTTCCTGGAGACTTAGATCTACCTATAGATTTAGATCTCCACCCCGAAGGATTACTAGGATTCCTGTCTTGGGTACGACCTCTTACAAATAAAGCATTTGTGTTATGACCATCCATGCTTTTCCACCTCATCTCTTCAGATAACAAGGATGCAACTACATCCTCATACTTCAATGTAGATTGAGTGGTACTACCTATTGCTACAACCGGATTATCCCAAGAGTCTAGCAAAGAGAATAACAAAGTGATACACTTATCTTCTTCTGCAATCATAATATTAACAGAGCCAAGTTGACCTACCAGGGTATTAAAGGCATTTAGATGTTCTGTCACAGAATCTCCATCTTCCATCCTAAGATGATACAACTTCTTTCGAAGAAACAACTTGTTTACCAGGGACTTTGATTGATACAAATTCCCCAACTTGTCCCATAGTTCCTTGGCTGTAGATTCTCCTGAGACATTCAACAACATCGAATATGCTAGGGAGAGTCGAATAATACTCCTTGCTCTTCTGTCCAATTTCTCCCAATCTTCTTTCGACATACCAGTAGGTGGTGTACTAGTAGTTTGTGCACTAGTAGGTTGTGTACCAGTCATCTGTGTGCCAGTAGGATGCGTACCAGTAGGTTGTGTATCAGGATCCACAACGATCCATTATTCTTTGTCTACAAGAAGGTCCTCCATCTTTAGCTTCCATAACTCAAAGTTTTTACCGTTGAACTTCTCTATCTCAATTCTAGAAGAACTCGTCATTCCTCTTTCTGCACTCAAATCAACACTCCAAAAGCTCCCACTAAACCCAGGTTTATCACAAACCCAAGATAAACTTTATCTATCACGACCGAGCCAAACCCTCAACAACAAAGGCATCCCTCTGAAGCCAAAAACGAGCTCTGATACCACATGTAAGTTTTAAACTTGTGAAGTACAACAATGCATATAGATTCTTAAGAAAAACAGAAATTAATCAATGGCTCATTCACAGAGTACACAGAGATTTATATAGGAAACCCTGAACCGGGAAAACCTTTCTTATATTCATTTTATCAAATTTCACCATTTACCATACAATATATACAATGTTTTTAGGTATTTCGTAGATACCAAAACCCTAATCCCTTAATCTGAGATTAATTTAGTAAACCGTTAAAAATAGCAAAAACCGCCCAAAAAAAAATTTCGAGGCGTTGCCCCGAACCCCGAGCTATCGTCCGGTGCCGAACATTATGCATAACCAGGGGGGAATACCTAGGACCCCCCTAGGAAAGCGCACATGACACCAAGAACACTACTACAAGGGATCGTCAGACGTAGTTGTCGAATCTGACGTGCCCACACACACACACATGCAAAGAATATAACACATACCCAACACCTGTAGGATCCTTTTTATTTGTTGTTAGATCTTCTTTCTTTAGTTTCTTCTTCTCAGCTATGATTTTAGAAACCTTCTTGCTTGTTGATGGCATTGCATTAGGGTTTGTAGGCTCTTCATCAATTAATATGACCTTATCATTAATTGTAGGGTTATACATGGCTTTGGATTTCAATTTGAATTTGTTTTGTGGCCTAGTACTCCTTTTTGTTACCATAATTTTATACCTATCCACATCATCATCAGAAGAACTAGAACTAGGAGGAACTGTCTTGGGAATGGTTTCTTCAACTTGTACAAGGTTTGCAGGCATGTCTATTGTTTCGAAATTTTCAATTTCATTCAAAATCATAGGTTTTGCTAACCTTTTACTCTTTCTGATATACATTTTTTGTGCATAAGGGAAAGGATGCCTACCTCTACCCAGTGCATGAGAAGATCCTTCACTTGTTTGCAAATTGGTTGGAGTATTCTCAACTCGTTCATTTGAAGTCTTCAAACTGATCTTCCTTTTATTCTTCCTTGAAACAATAGGTGGACTTGTGCTTAATGATGCTCCTTGCATTGTTTCAACAACTTTATCAGTCGGCTTTTGGGTAGGAGGATGAACTTCAGTTTTAAACCCTGACAGGATCAAGAATTGAACCCATGTCCTTTGTCATTTCTCAAGCTTTGCTTTAACAAGTACCTTGATTAACCCTGGATGATAGATACCATGCGGGGGAGTCTTGGTATTTGCTTGAATCTTCATGGCCATTTTATTCAATTACCTCGAGAAATAATATGGCAAACTCATCCTTTTAATTCCTGAAAAATGAAGGAGGAATCGTTGATGAAACAAGAACATAGTGGAACAATGTCCTTCACATGTGATGAAGCATTTGAGCATTATCAGAGCCTCCATCCATTCATTAACTATCCAGTCCCTAGGAATACCCTTGTCCCAATTTGGATCTTTGTGTTTTGGTTTTAGGAATTAATTGATATCCCCACCTGTGATTAGTTTGTTCTTGAACCACTTCTCACCATCAGCAGGGAGATTATAGGATGATTCTATTGATTCCTCTGTGACCTGCATAATCAATTTAGCAATATGAACCCTTTGTCCATCAAATCGTTCAACAAATACACGAGCTACACCATAGTGATAACCATCTAATTTGGTGCAAAACATATACCATCCAACTGATCCAGATTTATGCAGGAACAGAATGTAAGAAGAAAATAACAGAGTGTGCACAATAGTATTGCAGAGAACACAATGATACAGTAAACACACACTTCTATTAATTAATGGAATAGAGAAACTATAAAACTGTTGAACAATACATAGCTAGAATGGTGGTAGCATATCCCTGATAAGAGATGTGGCAGCTACGCTCATCCATGACCAAGATCATTCCCCAAAAAGAGGCCGAAGGGCCTTATTTATCAAAAGCAGGAAGGTAGAAACCAAAAACATAACCCTAGAAGATGAAACGCCAAAAGTCAAGTGGGTCCTGTTTGGGTAAGTTAGTCCATCAACTTCCCAGAGTCATAACTATTGCATACGATCTCCGTTTAGGGCGCATGATAGCTCGTTGGAAAGATCTATCCGAGGCCTACAACGCTCTAGACAAAATAGCATCATAGATGATATTTTACAAGAGAAACATACCCAAAAAAACATCGTTTAGGGCCTCAAAATGGCCCCGGAAGTTCAGGACCCGAAAAAACTACTAAAAATAGTAAATTACCAGAAATGCCAAAAAACTGTTTTGAGCCAGATGGAAAGGTGGGCGGCCACCGATACCCATCCAGATCACCAACCTGGTCAAATATATGTTTATTGTATTTGTATGCCTCCATGATCTTGGGTCCTTCAGGATCCTTTATGTTCACGTGTCCACTTTTACCCATTCTATTTCCAAGACCAAAAGCCTAGATTCCTTGTTGTAGGAGTGGGATTTGTCTACTATGTGGAGATAGATACGAGATTTGTTGGCTATAAGGAGTAAATTTAGATTGACTAGTTGCAATTTGAACCTTATAGAAACAAATAACACGCTAGGTTAAAAAGAAATGTTTTTGAAAAACCCCATCTGCGTGACATTCTGTGTAACATGTATGAACAGGGGAAAGTATTTCTACCTTTGCATGTTGAGATACGGGTTGGGTGCTTGATAATTGCCTTGAGTCTTTTGTTCTGCCAAGTAGGGTGATGAACGTCTTCAAACTCCTCCAACAATATGCGTGATGATGAAACATAAGGACAAGTGGAAGTTCCCGTAGCGCTCTGCATAAACTATCCTTTGGAATATTTTGGATGGAAATGACTTGAGAGTCGTTATCTAACTATGGTAATCATGAGACATAAGTGATGATATGATGTTTGATTCTGATAGAAAGATTTAAAACTTTAAATGATGTCATAGGACAGTCCTACCAACCTGTGCAAAATTCTTCCTTTCCCCTTTTACAAGACTAAGTATTCCTTAGTTCTCTCAATGTAACACTATTTTGATCCTCATAATAAAAAAATTGCACCTTTAACAACCTAATGATGAGGATTTATAGCTTGTACAAAAAATATTTAAATGGAGAGAATAAGAGATGAGAGATGAAACTTTGAAGAACATAATAGGTGATAACAAGTTTCTTTATGATTATGAAATGTTTGTACAAAAGTTATGTTTTTTACCATTTTTCACCTTGGTGGTTATCTTGGGGTTTCTAGTTAGTTCACTACCCTCGGGGAAATGAATGCTACTCGAGGTCCTTCTTGATGGGCCATTGTATCATTCCCGACCATCTTTTATCAATTTCCATCTTCATTCCTCTATGTATCCTCATCTTTTGGGTTCCGGGGTTACATGTACCCCAAAAAGGGCTTATACCTCATTCTCTTATGGGAAGAATGGGTTGAATGCCCAGAGGTTGTTGCAGCTAGCGTCAATAAATAAATGAAAAAAAAAGCAGCCACCATCAAAATGCACTGACAAGGATACAAGGGACACAAAATCCATAGTCCAAAAACTTGAGCTCTACCTTTCTAGGCACCGCCCAAAGTCTTGAGTGCGAATGAACGCCTCATCTATTTGAATAGGACTTGTAAGTATCCCACTTGACAGGAAATGCATCTAATGAACAAAATCAGGAAACCTTGTAAAGAGGACTTGAAAACCATTTAAAGAAAATAAAGAAAAAGACAATTATAGAGATTGGAAAAAGGTTGCACCCCAAACGAGAGGTAACTCAAGGATGCAGTGCACCCTCTATAAAGGCACCCATGGAAATGAGACCAGGTGAGATCCTTGCACGTTAATGACCCCATGCCCAAAAGTTTCTCCCTCATCCACCTCACATTCAAAGGGTTCACCTGGGAAACACTCCTCTACTTGGGGAATTGGCTTACCCAATAGGACCTTTTGATAACCCTCCCATATCCAAATTTGGTAAGTTGCATAAAGTCTTTGAGTATGTGTTTAATTTGAAAGGGGAGATCCAATGTACTTGTTTGGGTGGCTCTTGTATTCAGATTTTTTTAGTTGGCATGATTCAAATGGCTTGTGGACCCTTGGAGGGCGTACCTTGTTTGTCTTTGCAAGATTTTGCTTGGTGACGTCATTCATGGAGGTAGTAAGGCACTTTGGATCTCATTGGGGGCATGAAAGCCCACAGGATGGATGTTGCACCCCACATGTTGGAGGGCATTGATAATGAGTGTTGCACACCTGATGATGTCTTTGGCCCATGAGAGAAGCCTTGGATTATGACTCTAGCATGACGTCACCCTCCCATGCTAGCACATTGCACTCTTGAAGCATGACGTCAAGCCTAAAGGGCTTGATTTGACTTGGGTCTTGCACTTGGTGGAGTTGTGGGACATGAACCCTACAGTTTTTGGATTAGTGGGATGATGTGGCACTTTGCGAGTTGATACCCTAGCCTTTGGAGGTTATCTCACCCAACAAACACCCTTGAAGAAGACGTTGGGGACTTAAATCTCTTAATTTTGTTATTTTTGGTCATTATTTAGCCTATGTGGACAAAAATAAAATAAATTGGGTAAAAGTCATTGTAAAAACATGAATTTTGACCCAAATTAGTGGATTTAATTGTAAATTGGGTTAAGTGAGCTTGTATTCTCCTCTATAAATAGAGGCAAGCCTCACTTCGTTTTTCATCATTCATCATTGAGACATTATTCTCTCTCTGGAGAAATTTTGGCCCTCTTATTTTCTTGTGCAATGGATTGGTGTGATTTGTCTATAGGTGATATTTGCTCATGCACTCTTGTTAGAAGGTGACTCACTCTCTTTGGAGGATTGGTTTGTGATCTAGGCTTGCTCTTAGAGAATAATCTTTGTAGGTTTTCTTTGGTTTAAGGGAAATTTTCTGCAATTTGCTTTGGTTTGAGGGTATATTTCTGCAATTTGCTTTGATTATCTTGCTTGGAGAACCTTGGGAGGGTTAGGAGTGTCTATCCCCTCCTTCGAGCTAATTTTATGATTTAAGTGAGGTCATTCAAGGGTATTTTCAAGGGTTAGGATTGTCTATCCCCTTGAAAACATTATTGTCTATTGTTTTAATATTAGGGGTTAGGATGGTCTATCCCCTAAGGGTTTAAAAACTAGTTTCCCATTAATTTGTTGAGCTAGGTGACTTGGAAAGGTGATGGCTTGGGAACATAAGGGTTTGGGCTCACGGTTCAACTATCTTTCCATTGCATCCTAACTTACTTATTAATGTTATGACTCCATTAACCAATAGATAAGGCACTAGTCTTTGCATCGAAAAACATGAATATCTCTTTCCTAAAATCATTGGATTTGTAGATGAATTGCTCTCACTCTAAGCTATCTTCCTATGCTAAAACACTATCATTTATTACAAGCTTACTTTCCGCTATAATAAAAAATTATCTACAGCCATTAGGGCTGCAGTAAAACCTCTCTGTTACTCTTGTTTACTTACTTTTTCACCGTAGAAAATTGTGTTTGATTATTGCAAATTAATCTACTTGTTAAGGGATACAATTTGGCATATTTATTTTATGACTTCTATGGTGGAAACTTCATGTTGTAGCAAATGTTTGATACAACCATCTAGGGCTGTTATGATAACACTTAATTTGCATCCTATTTAACCATCAAAATTGTGGTTTAACCATTGGAATATTGTCTATTGTTTACAAGCTTTCATTTGCCATCATTTATTGATTTTGACAGTGATTATTGCACCTATTAACTTTCTTGTCTTGCTGATAAAATTTATAGTCTGCTGAAATTTTTGGGACAACAAGGTTTCTTGTTGCTTTCCTTAGTGTTTGGGGGGTTTAATTTCATGATTTTTGGTCTTGGGATATTGGCTCTAACATTGGTTTTGCAGGATATTGATTAGCTTGCCTCTCTCCTCATCAAAATCACCATTCTCCAAACCCTAAGCACTCTCATATAGTAACCAAAGGAGGGATTCCTTACAAACCCTTGCCTCACACTCTCCATCCCCCCAAGGTCACCCAAGAAACCTCCCTTGTGGTGGAATCATCCATCACTAGAATGAGGGGAGTAATTTCTAAGGTGACAATGGTTCTTACTCCATGTTGTGTCACACTAGTGACGCATGTGGTTGGCTTTACCCAAGTGACAATTTGTGTGATAACAAGGGGCTCTAATTGGACAATCATTTTAGTACTAGGATATTATCTAGTTCTCATATAAGATGAGATACCTATTCCTTTGAATCGCAAGGGACAACAATATCATGCCAGGTTGGGATTCTAACATGGCATAGTAGGATTTTGTAGTGACAAGGGAAATTACATAGGTGTGGTATGTAGACATGACTAAGGAATTCATTGAGTCATAGTTTCAACACACGTAGTGATTAATTAAGGAAATGGGTAGGTTTTTGGGACAATATGTTGAGCAAGGCCATAAGACTAGTAAGCGGTCCTTTCTTTCCCTTGCATAAATCGACTAAGGGTGACCCCTATTAATTTTTGAAGTAAGGAGAATTGGAAAGTAGGGTTAGCTATACTAGCAAAGTTATATATGAAGGGAGGAATTTTGGAAGGAGAAACATCACTCATGTCGCAATGATAGCTTGATGACCTCGTGGAGGATTCCTATAAAGAGTTTTTCTTGGCTCTATGCATGGTGGAAATAGAGTATAAGAGACAAAATCGATATAGTTGAGCTAATGAAGTGACTAACATGACGAAATGTTAATACCTAGATGGCGGATGAGGCAACTAGTTTGAATGGCGGTGGAACATAAAATCTTAGTAGTGGGAATGAGAGATATCGAATTCCAGTCTTTTTTCACTAGAACTTTGATTTTCTTTCCAGATTTCTCAATAATGTAGGACGAAAGGATTCGTGTTTGTATTTTAAAGGTGAAAAACAATCATTCGTGTGCCTATTGAATTTATATTAATGACCACTTCATACATTAACCATTGATTTCCTTTTATGGGGATAAGACACATGGTGTATTCTCATTGGACCAAGAAGATCTTAGACATGTAATCCCAATCGAATCTTCATGACATTGGTTGATTATGATTCTTTATAAGTGAATCCTCCACCGATTAAATCTGATTTGTTGATCTTCATTGATGGGTGGAACCTCCACCATTTATCTTTGCCCATGGTGACACAATTTTTTTACAAAGAGGAGGGTACCCCCACCATTCATGTCTATCTGGTTGACTGTTTCGAGCGAGTAAAATCTTGACAATTTGTGGAATCCTTATGACTTTCTCATTATTCCCCTAGATCTCTTGTGAACTAATGTGAGCCACATATATGTTTMTGTGGGGAAGATCTTGGTCGTTCATGATACTCATATTTTCAGGCCCCATTATGTCCTATTTCTCTATGAATGATTTTGTGTTGTCAATCTTGTTTAGCAAGAGTGATCTTGACTATTCGTAGTGTTTAGAATAAAAAGTGGCCYTGCTTTTTTCTGAATCCCATGGATAGACGTGGACTATTGATCTATTATTGTGGGAGTCATCCTACCCATATGTGGTACTTTAAGGAAATAATATACCCCACTCCTCTCAACCTTGCGAGTGAGTTTTAACCATCAATGTTCCTYWWTGGGAGAAATATTAACCATTTGTGACACTCATGTACCTTAGGGCCCCTCCCTTTGTAATTTTAGATGATCGACTATACGTCATTGATCCACATTTGTGGGGAGAACCTAGCCATTTGTGTCACTCTTTATATTTTGGGTCACTTTCTACTTCGACCCTCATGGGTTATTATTGATCATAGATCTTTATTTATGGTGATAATCCCCACCATTCATAACACCTTATCATTCTTGGGCCCCTGATGGACCCAACCTCCATCAATCAATGCAAACCAATTATCTTAATTAACAGGACCATTCTGGATCATTCATGGTACTTTGTTCCCTCAAGCCCCTATGAATGCTACTTCCCCACAAGTTCTATGAGCCATTGATTTGGTTATGCGGGGATAAGGATGATTGTTTCTATGCTCTTTAGTGCACAAATGCCTACTCCCCTCAAGGATGCTTTAGATATTGGTTCTCATTGAGGATAGTAGTGGGCCATTTAAATTGCTTAAGGGTTAAGGTTATGTATGGGAGAACATATGAGCCCCTGAAAATTGGGGAGGTTTTCTTAGATGAACAGAAGTCATGAAAGTCTAAAGCTTGGGGCATGGATGAACTTGCAGGGCTTGTTAAATTATGTAAAATAAAGACCACTTTGAGGAATTCCAAGTAATGGAACTTGAAATTTAAAAAAATTCGGGTGGGTGTCCCCGTGGGATAACACAGCCTCTCTGATATCTGCCTCGGGCTCAACCTTCAGTTTGTCTAGATGAACTTGCCCTTCTTTGGTTGTGGGTCAAATAAGGTCCCTTGTTGAGATTATATTTTCCGTGTTTCTTCAAAGGAGGTCACATATGGAGATTCCTCTTCTTTTTCCCTCTTGAGAAACTACAAAATTTAAGTTCCTAACTACAATCCTATGATCAATTGTGAAAGAGTCTCTAAATTCCCTGAGCAAATGCAATGGGGTTCTCTTCTCATGATGGTTCAAGGGGACATAAAGATTAAAGAATTGGATCATTTTACTTTAGGATTTTTCAACCAATAGGGTATAGATTCGGTGTTGGGTCTGTTCTAATTAGCGCAGGTCTAGGGATTGGGGGACCTAAGTAGTTGATATTCCCTGAGGCTACTCGAGCACTAATACTAGTACCTTGACTTTGATTCCAAATCTTGGCTACAATTTAGAGTAGAGTGGATTCTTCTAGTTTTGTTTCTTGAAGTAAAAGCATTGTTGGTCTCTCGACATGTATAAGGGATCTCAAATTATCTTGTTTATGTTTGCTTCCAGTGCCCATGTGGTTCCAAGAGGTGCAATTATTTGCTTGGATCGGGGGGTGTTGGTGTTGCTTCCAAAGACAATTAGGGGGTAGTTTTGAACTTTGAGGGCCTTGTCTCTATTTACTTATTCATCCCCTTTGTCCTTGTTTGGTTTTATTCCTCTTTTCTTTTGATATTTTGCCTCTTCCACATCTTACCCATCATGAAGAAGTTGAGATTTATGATTGGTGGTCACACTTTTGAAGGATTGGAGGGATAGGGAACTTGGGTGCTAATGAATTAGTTATTTTATGGGGTCTAAATTTGTTCGAGAATGAGGGGTGAGATTAGATCAAAACGATAATTTGCACGGGTAACAAATCCTTTTGGTTGGTCTGTAAATAGGGAGGTTGACGTGAATTCAATGGAAAAGGTTGGAGTGGGGGGGGAGGAAGCAAAATAGATATTCTAAGGAGTCGAGATTGAGGTTGCCAAGGAAGTAGGGTTAGGGTGAGATGGATCCATAGGTTCAAAGTTTAGATGGATAAAAGATACAAATTGGTTGGAGGTTGGAGAGGATGATAAGGGATACTAAAATGTCAACTAGCTTGATAAAGGGATCTTTGAGGTTGGATTCCCCTTTGGTGGAGGATCTGGGTTGTAGGCTAAGCCACTTTACCTTTCTATTGGGATGAATTCTTAATCCCCCCTGGTTTGTGCATGTGTTGCCATTTATCACTACTTGGGGATTCTTATGGGGCAACATGCTCTTATTCTTTTAAGTCTTTGATGAAGTGTCCATACTCATTGCAAGAGTTTCATTTGAATGGTAGTCATTTATAATCTGGGGGTTAGATGTGATACCATCATTCCAACCCTAATTGAATAGATTATGGTAAGCCCTTCTCAATTTCCACTTCAATGCAAATCTTGGCACAAGCGAAGAGGATTGCCTTAGGTTCTGCTTTGTCTATGTATTTGCCAAGTGTATTTTCAATGGATTCCAACAATTGATCATTTCAACAATGAAGGGGAAGGTGAGGGAGATGGACCAAAATTGGTATGGGAGTAGGGACATTTACCTTCACATTGAAATAAACAGTCCACTGGTTGAGTAATATCTCTTTCTACCCTATGACGTAAGGGTGACTTCAAGAGATGAGATCTCTATCTTCTTGCAATTTTAAGAGAAAGGCGTAATATCCTTTGCCACAAAAGAAGGTGGATAACTTACCTTTTATCAATTTCATCCATTTCAGTTTGAGCTATTATTCCATGGCTCACAAAGAAATGACAAATTCCTATAAATTTCCCTATGATATATCGTTCTAATAGAGCTACAACTTTCATTTTTGGGACCAAAGGTGACAAATTCATGAAGGGGATTTGATCTAGTTTATAAAGAAAATGCACCGGGGGCGAATTGCTTGGAGTGATTTTCTTGTTTGTTGCTTTTACTAAAGATCATAATGTAGAAGCTTCATAAGTGAAGGATAGATGGGGGAGGGAGAGCTAAGAGCATAAAACATTAAGGGATTAGATTGTTGTGGAGGCAGTTGTGCTCATTTTCCTTATGTTGATATAAAGAGTCCCCTTAGATTGCAAACTATTGCCATGCTAGTAGTCTACTAATGAACAATAATTTTAGCAATATAAAAATTTTGATATTTTTAAATAAATAAAAAACACGTTCCTCACTTTTAATATATATATATATATATATATATATATATATATATATATATATATATATATATATATAATGGAGCCAAGTTGTATTATTTTTTAATGTAACGTTATGTACGTGACAATGTCTCCCACATACTGAGTTGTAGAGCGCCTCTCGGCGCAAAAATATGTACATGACCCCAACCATATAATTGGTTGGAGCTTGATTTGGGTGTAACTTGAAGGAGACTTCAAGGTACAACCAATGTGCATATTGGACAAGAAAGTGATTGTGCATAGGAGTAGATCCATAGAGTAGGTAACGATCCAATGGACCCACTATATCCTTGAAGAAGCAACTATGCGAGAAGCATACACACATTTGTTTTGAAAATTTGATGTTAATTTTTTTTATATTGTACATAGTTCAAATGTTGCATTGAGCATGAGGCAAATCTAAGGGGGAGGGGAATGTAATGCAATACCATTGATCCCCATATTATTAATGCATATGTATGTGATGAAATGGTTGTAAGACAAACATACGTGACATGTAATTATGCACTGAATGATAATATAAATGCATCACGTGTTTTAGGAGAAGAATGACAAAGAATGGGGGACTATAAGTCCACAAGAGGGAAATGATAGGGGACTTAGGGGCTAAGAAGAAAAATAATATTGTTTTGTTTCTATCTTATGTTATTTAACCTTAGCTTTATTAAACCTTCGATTTATGTTTATCCTAAGTTCTTAACCCTGAGAATTAGTGGTCATGTGAGATAGATGTACTTCTCAAGGAGGCACGTGGTCTCTCTTTAGCATGCACATATATTCCATGATTGTTGGGCATGCAAGTGAGGATTCATGTACATTCCTCCTTGGGGGTTTTCTCTCCGAGGTTAAGTTTCCACAATACTACTACAATAAAATTATGGAAAATTATGACCTTAAAACTATGAGGGAATTATGATTGTTTGCAAGAGAAATTGTTGTTAAAGAGGAAATTAACTGTAATTGATAATCCCTAGAATTCTAGTAGTGATATTTCCTATCTAGCCTCTGTTGGAGCCTTGGTGGGAAGTGGGATAACACGAGGAACTATTTAGCATAGAAGGGGATCCCATTCCTTGGGTTGTGCAAGTTGAGGGGAAGAAAGTTGGTGGATTGAATTGCTATAGAGGAAATTGACCTGTGAATTGTGGGAATTGGGTTGTGTGAGGAGATATAGAGCCCATCCATATGAAATTCACCCTAATGGATTCATAGCCTCAACTCAAGAGTGTCTTCTATTGTAGATAGATTAACTGCACCAAAATCATATAGTTGGTTGGAGTGTCCTTCCCCAACCAATTGGTGAAACAAATCCATAAGATAAGTGTCCTTGGTTGTTGATGAATATGTGATCCTGGATCTTTTTGTCAGGTGACTTATTAAAGAACTGTATTAAATGAGCATAAACAAAAGTACACCATAAAGAAGGAAACTCAAAAGGAAAGAGACATAATCATGCAATATGAACACAAAGAACTTGATAACGAAGTTCGTCCTTGGTGGACTACGTCTTCGGGTCTTGCTCTCAAATGGGTAGGTCTTTTTATTAACTCCACAAAAGAATTGGGCAAAATACATAAGTATACCTCATTCTGGAGTTAAGCCACATAATCTTTTCTCAGGTCAGAAAACTAACACCACCACTGCGTTCGTGGCATTGTTTTACCTAAAAATGACTGTCTCCATGCCTCAGTTCGAGTCAAACACTTTCAGGCCCCCAAGACAGCCATACCTCGATTTTCGTGCCACTGCTCTTGCAATTAATCACTGACATATCTCAAAATCCATGCCGAAATATAGAAAACTGCGCCCAAATCCATATTGTACGGATGCGCTCAGCCTGCCCCTTCTCCATGCTCTTGTGTACTCTGAACTCTGGCGAGACCCCCCTTTTTATACAACCTATGTGGGCTGTTAACATTAATGAAGTTGTTGGCATGTTGGTTGGCGTAGCTAAACTTAGGCATTGGTTGGGCAGAGGTCCCGGGGTCGAAAGAAAAGCCTCCCCCATTTTGGCAAAAGGTTAGAACAATTTTGGCGTGCCCTGCCAAATCTGGCAGGCGGCCACTAAAATAGAGGAAAGGTGATAAATGGAGGCGGATATGGTGGAGAAAGCTATATTTGGTGGTTGCTTGTGTTAAGCCCCCAAGGCAGGCGGAATACTATAGTCATATGGCGCTTAACATGTGAACAGGGGCTGGGCCGAAGGCTGAGCCCCTCCCTTAGGCACCTTAGTTCAAGGTGTACATTTAAATAATAATTAAATCATATTATAAACAAGGAATGTTGTATGGTGTAATGGTTAACTTGGACTTGTGGGGCCTTTGGGCTAGTGAGAGGTGATGTGTTCCACTCTTGGGGAGTCATCAATAAAACTTTTGCATATACCACCCATTGGAGAGGTGCCACGTGGCACCATATAATTTGTCCATGGAAAATGCCACTTGAAATTGACACGTGTCATCATTTAAATTTCCCACGTGTCTTCCATCCTTGCCATGTCATCTTTCCAACTCAGTAGTTCCATGTGTCCCCTTTGCAATGGTGCCACGTGTCACTTTTACTTTTGTCTTTTTGACCAAGTTTGACTGAACTTTGACCGCTTATAACTTTTGATCTGTAACTCCGTTTGACGAGCCATTTGCGCCGTTAGAAATATTGTGATGCGCTCTTCGTTATTATGCCCTTTTCACTGAGTTTTAGGAACTTTGATATTTTGCCCTTTTCTACCTGCTAAAGCCATTTTGAGTGTTCTGATTTGCTTCTATGCGCTCTGAGTTGTCTTAACCTTCTCAGGATCCTTTTTGGATCACGCCTTCCCATTGAGAGCTTTTTGGACCACCAAAAGCTTTCATTAATCAACTGGTAAGTGAGGGAAGAGTTCCCTCGTCTTATCCTTCTCAATCCACTTTGCCTTGCTGGGATGTGTGCCCTTTAAGCCCACTCGAAGATAATCAACATCACCCCTGCGTGAAGTCCTTGTCCTTCTGTCCAGGATGATATCTTCCTGTAACTCATCCAAGTACTCAGGTGCAACCTCATCAACCGATGGTATTGAAACTTCCTCATCCTGGTCCATGATCATGGGAGGTTCAAAAAGTTTCAAGTTCTCTACGTTCACAACTGAATAAATCTGCATATAAGGTGGAAGATCTAAACAAAAAGCATTAGTGTCGCTTTTCTCCAAAATAGTGAAGGGTCCATATCGGATGGGATTGAATTTCTTGCCTTCACCCTTCAATCATTCCTTGTTGATGTGAAGCCATACCCGGTATCTAACCTGGAACTGATGATCAACCCTGTGCTTGTCATGCCGAGCTTTATACTGTTCTTGACTCTTCTCCAACTGTTCCCTGACTGCCTGGTGTATCTGCTGAATCCTCTGGATGAACTTGCGGGCTCTGTCCTCTGTTCATTCTTCATTCACATCGGCATCTTTCCCATACATCAAGTCCAAAGGAACCTTTGGTAGGTACCCATAACACGTCTCAAAAGGTGAACTTTGAGTGGATGAATGTAAAGCTCGATTATAAGCATGTTGTACATAAGGTATCTGTTCATCCCATAACTTAGGATGCTTGCTGCAGTAGCCTCGAAGAAAAAGTACCACTGTTATGTTTACCACCTCTGTCTGTTCGTCGGTCTGTGGATGAAAATCAGTGCTCCTCTTCAATTTGGTGTCCATCATTCTCCACAAGCTAGTCCAAAAATCCCCAAAGAATCGAGTATCTCGATCCGAGACAATGGACGTGGGTAATCCAAAGTGAATCCAAACATGTTGTAAAAAGAGATTAGCAGTCTGCTCAGCAGTGATCTACTTTTTACATGGCATCAAGATACACATCTTGTTGAACCTATCCACTACGACATACAAATAATCATGACCCCCTCTGGTCATTGGTAAACCCCTACAAAATCCATGGAAATGCTTTCCCATGGATGGGATGGAACAAGAAATGGTGAGTATAGCCCCAATTTTCTATTAGTGGGCTTACAAGTAGAACACATCACACACCCCTTTACATATTTACTTACAATTGCTTTCATTTGAGGCCAGTAACAAAACCTCTGCAAATGAGCCATAGTTTCTCCTACCCCAAAATGCCCAGACACAAGAGAAGTGTGAGCTTCTCGTATCACATGGACTCGTTCCCTTGTAGGAATACATAGCTTCCCACGATGATAGATTAATTTCCCTTGTAGACAATAGTTCTCTACCTGTGCACCATGGGTTAGCTTCTCATATACTTCTTTAAAATCTTCATCGATGGCATATTGTTCTACATAACTATCATGAGATAAATAAGTATTCTTCAAAATAATAGAAGCAACAAAAGGAGGTCTGAAAAGCATATCAGCTACCTTGTTACTTGTACCCTTCTTGTACTTGATTACCAAATGAAATTGTTGTAGAAAACTCATCCATCTGTAGTGCTGAGATTGTTGCAATTTGGACTGTGCTTAAAGATACTATAAGGGCTAGTGATCTATATGTATAATTGTTTCCTTCCCTAACAATTAATGCTTCCATTTCTTTACGCTTTGAACTAATGCATACAACTCTTTATCATATGTAGGATAGTTAACAACAACTTGGTTAAAAGTCTTAGAGTGGTAACATATAGGCTTATGATATTGCATCAATACTGCACCCATGGCATATCTGCCGGCATATGTCTCGATCTCGAACGACTGTTGAAGATTCGGTAGTGTTAATACTAGTGCGATATTGATCTTCTCCTTCAAAATGTTGAAAGCTTTTTGTTGCTTTCCTTCCCATTGAAAAGTGTACTTCACACTGGTTAAGGCATGCAAAGGAGTTGCTATAAAGGAGAAGTTGGGAATGAATCTCCTCCAATATTGGACTGCACGCAAGAAGCTTCAGACTTCGGTTGCACTCTTTGGCTCAAGCCATTTCACAATTACTTCAATTTTGGAAGGATCAATCTTCAATTGTCCTCCTCCCACGATATGACCTAAGTAGACAAGTGTAGTCTTGCCAAATTAACATTTAGACATTTTCACATACAAATTTTCCCTCTGCAAAGTATCCAATACTTGTTTTACACGCCTTACATGTTCATCCCAAGTCTCGCTAAAAACAAGAATGTCGTCCAAATATACAATCACAAAGTCATCCAGGAAAGGCTTGAATACATCATTCATCACACGCATGAAAGTTGTCGGAGCATTACAAAGCCCAAATGACATAACTAACCACTCAAACAATCCTTGTTTGGTTTTAAAGGCAGTCTTCCATGCATCTTGTTCTGCAACCCTGATTTGATGATATCCACTGCGCAAATCCAACTTAGTCAAATAAACAACATTCTTCAATTGATCAAGTAAATCATCTATGCGAGGAATAGGGTATCGATTTTTCACTGTGATTTTATTTAAAGCCCAATAATCAACACACATTCATCATGTGCCATCTTTCTTTGGCACCATCATGATCAGAGAACCACAAGGAGATGAACTGGGCCTGATGACCCCTTGATCCAATAAGCCCTGTACCTGCTTCTTGATCTCTGTCATCTCCACAACTGACATCCTGTACATGCCCACATTAGGCAAAGGAGAATCCTTCTATAGATGTATCTCATGTTGGATTTCCCTCTTAGGAGGTAATCCATCTGGTTCCTGAAACATATCATCATACTTAGAAACAATATCAATTAATTCATTTTTTATGAGATGGATCACATCCTTGGAAAGCGTCGAATGTCCCGACATCTTTCTCTTTGACGACCATGAGTACATATCTCTTATTAGTGGTTATGAGTCTTTTCATTTGCCCTGCACTAACAAGTGTTGTATTTACCCTCATGTTGTGAGATCTAACAATATATTCCACTCCCCCTTTAGTAAGGTGGTATTTGTTCTCATGACGAAAGAACATTGCTTTTCTATCATAAAGATAAGGACTCCCCAACACTATGCCACATATATCAAGCGATACAACATCCAAATCTACTTCATCGATCAACTTTGAAGCAATAACAAATCTGACCCTACATTGTTTGGTAACATTTAGTTTTGATTTATCACGTACCCAACCAAGAGGGTAAGGCTTTGGATGTGGTTTCGTTTCAAGACCCATCTTCTTGACAAGTGCTTCAGATATTAAGTTTACTTGGGAACCCAGATCAAATAATGTATCTATCTTAGTATGCTTGGATACAACTCGTATATGAAATAATTCACTCCTCTTTCGTTCATCAATATGAGATTCATCACTGGAACTTGAACTAGCATGAAGAGATTATTTACCTTGTACTCCAGCTACTGTGATCTTTCCTTCATCTCCTAATTCGAAACCAAGATCTTGTTGCATTGTAGCAACAGTCTTTGTCTTCCCCTTTTTATTGAACTGTTTCGGTTTCTTTTTTGGATATAGTTTCCAACAATGTTCTTCATCGTGACCACTGCTCTTGCAATGAGTGCAAGATGGTTTTTCTCCTTCTCTCATTAATGTAGCGGTCTTCTTACCCTTCCTTTTGAACTTCTTGAAAGTCTTTTGTGGGAAATTGGAAGGTTTCTTCGTGGGATATTCTTGAACATGTTTCCCCCTGTTCTCGAGGTGAGTGGCTTGCACACAAACTTTGTCAAGACTAGTGGGGTTAAACAAGAGCAAAGTATGACGAATATAACTATGAAGTGCGCCAATATACTTCATTAAAGTTTCATAAGAATCCAAAGGAATATTTAATGCGAGAGCTTTCGTCCTAAATTCTTCTGTGAAACTTTGTACGTTCTGACCTTTACTCTGTCTCAACGTTTTCCATTCCATCATTGCTTTATATAAATACCCTAATGGATAGAATTGCTTCCTTATCTCTTTTTTAAAAACCGACCATGAGGAAAGAAGATTACCACACTTACTTTTGTCTCGTAGCTTGTTCTCCCACCATACGAGAGCGGTGCCTTCCAACCGAAGAGAAGCCAGTTGCACTTTAATTTCCTCTTTGTCAATATGTTGAACACGACAATATACTTCAACCTGTCAGATCCAATTGTCTAACTTTTCAGGATTAGCATCTCCATTAAACATAGGTAAATCAAACTTTACATCAAGATTTAATAATGGTTTCTTAAAAGAGGCTTTATGGTTAGAATGCTGAGAGCGATGAGAATTCTCAGAGGAAGAATAACTAGAACTTGAAGGCGAAGACAAAGGCTCAGGAGGATCTCTTCCAGCCCCTTGATTTACCGAAGCATCATCATCTGCATGTGCTTCCTTTTTCTTCTTCTTCTTCTTCATCTTCTTCTCATAATCTCCATACATTCATTTGACCATTTCTTACATGCGATAAAAGGACCATGTGAAAGTTTTTCTCATGTTCATCACGCTTGTCCTCTTCTGCCATCTTCTTCCTTTGGGATGCATGACCAACTTCGGGATTGAATGTCTTAAGAGTTCCTTCACCCTGCTTATGATTGGCCCTAGTAAGCATTCATACTCAACAATTCAAGTCAAAGACGACTCCTCTAATACCAACATGATCCAGGATCTTTTCGACAGGAGGTGACTTGAACTGTATTAAATGAGAAAAAACAAAAGTACACCATAAGGAAGGAAAAAATCAAAAGGAAAGATACATAATCATGCAATATGAACACAAAAAACTTGATAACAGAGTTCGTCCCCGGTGGACTACGTCTCTGGGTCCTGCTCTCAAATGGGTAGGTCTTTTTATTAACTCCACAAAAGACTTGGGCAAAATACATAAGTATACCTCATTCTGGATTTAAGCCACAGACGTTTTGCTCAGATTAGAAAACTAACACCACCACTACGTTCGTGGCATCGCTTTATCTAAAAATCATTGTCTCCACACCTTAATCCGAGTCAGACACTTTTAAGCCCCCAAGACACCCCTGCCTTGGTTTTCGTGCCACTGCTTCTGCAATTAATGACTAACAGATCTCGAAATATGTGCCAAAATCTATAAAAATTTGCTAAAATCCGTACTGTACGGATGCGCTTAGCCTGCCCCTTCTCCGTGCTCTTGTGTGTTCTGAACTCTGGCGAGACCCCCCATTTTATACAATTTCTGTGGGCAGTTAGCATTAATGAAGTTGTTGGCATTTTGGTTGGCGTAGCTAAACTTAAGTTTTGGTTGGGCGGAGGTCCCGGGGTCGAATCCCATGGGCCTCCCCCCATTTTGCAAAAGGTTACAACAATTTTGGCACGCCCTGCCAAATCTGGCGGGCGACCACTAAAATAGCGGAAAGGTGATAAATGGCGACGACTATGGTGGAGAAGGCTATATTTGGCAGTTGGTTGTGTTAAGCGCCCAAGGCGGGCGAAATACTATAGTCATATGGCACTTAACATGTGAACAGGGTCTGGGTTGAAGGCCTAGCCCCTCCTTTTGTCACCTTAGTTCAAGGTTTACATTTAAATAATAATTAAACCATATTATAAACGAGGAATGTTGTATTGTGTAATGGTTAACTTGGACTTGTGGGGCCTTTAGGCTAGTGAGAAGTCATGTGTTCGACGCTTTGGTAGTCAATAAAACTTTTGCATATACTAGACATTGGAGGGGTGCCACGTGGCACCATATAATTTGTTCATGAAAAATTTCACTTGACCATATTATTTGTTCATGAAAAATGTCACTTGACACCATATGATTCGCCCATGAAACTGACACGTGTCATCACTTAACTTATCCATTGACACCATATGATTCGCCCATGAAACTGACACGTGTCATCACTTAACTTATCCATGTGTCTGTCATCCTTGCCACATCATCTTGCCAACTCAGATGTTCCACGTGTCACCCTTGCAGTGGTGCCACATGTCACTTTGACTTTTGCCTTTTTGACCAAGTTTGACTGAACTTTGACAAGTTATAACTTTTGATCCGTAACTCCGTTTGACGAGTCGTTTGCGTTGTTAGAAATCTTGTGACACGCTCTTCATTATTATGCCTTTTTCACTGAGTTTTAGGAACTTTGAATTTTTGCCCTTTTTTGCCTGTAGAAGCCATTCTGAGCGTTCTGATTTGTTTCTATGTGCTCTGAGTTGTCTTAACCTTCGCTGGATACTTTTTGGATCAATATGCTACATCATTATTTATCCCTTTATGAATTGAATTGGTTTATAGGTTGTTCAATTCTGATTGCATGTACTAGCTTGCATTTATAAGTTATGGTCTCATGGATAATTGAATGGTTTCTTTATGTTGCATAAATTTGTATTGTCATGCCTTCATATGTTAATTAGTTAAGAACAAAGCAATGAGATATCATACCAAAACACAAATTATTGTGATTTTGATGTGGTTATGGAGTACCCCATAGACTCAACGGAGCACATAGGGTGCTAGGTATGTTACATGAACCATCATCATCATCATATCACAATGGAAAAATCGAAACAATCGGGACCATAACATCGTAAGGAAACAAGTTGTAATAAACTCATCATCTACATGACCGTGGTGCACACTAGGATAAAACTATATAGTCTCCTAGTAAGGTAATCAATATCACAAGTCCATGCGGTACTTAGTATTTATTAGGGATCCAAAGACAAAGAAAATTTTGATATAGGGCTTCATTATGGCACTTCAAAATTGTTAGGGTGTTGACAATTTTGGGAGTAAACTCCCGGGAATAAGGAACATAATAAGTTTATAAGGCGCCAAGTCTGACCCATACTTTCTAATCATAGTGAAGTCCTCCCCTAGAACAAGACCCCTCTCTTGATCTCATTTCCCACTTGTAGGTAGGGCCTAATTTCAATGATCATTCTTTATGGTTGCTTTCTTGCTATGACTAAAAATGCTTCATACATGAGTTGGTTGATATAGTTTGCCAAAGAAGAGCCTTCATCATCTTTTTCAACTTATGGTAACCAATAAATGCTTATCTATGGTACACTCTCTTTAACTACCTCTAATCCTATGTGGGTCAGAGAATCCCTTTGATAAAAAAATAAAAAGAGAGACAAGGTAGGAAGGATAAAGAAAAGGCTCACCAACTTTTTCCCCATACCCTTATTGATGGCCTTGGCATATCTAAAGGAGGGAATGTGGTTGCATGGACCATGGAAGATCTCCAAGATAGTTGACATGGATTCCTCTATGATTGATTCATCTTCTCTTCCTAGGACTAAGGTTAACAAAGCAACAAATTCCTTGACCCACTCGAGGGAAATTTTGGTTATATATGGGGAAGGTTTGACTAGTGAGGGGCTCTAATTAGACAATAATTTTTGTACTAGGTCTTTTATCTAGTTCTCATATAAGTTGAGATACATGTTCCTTTGAATCTCAAGGGACACAATGTCATGCAAATTACATAGGTGAGATTTAACCTATGGGAGAAATCTTAACCATTTTAATTTATTTAATATTTTAATATGTTATGACATGACATATCCAAAATAAAACATCAACATTATTGAGAAATGTAAATTTTAAAAAATATTTTATTGTGGGGGTGTAATAAGTGCTATATATATTGTACAATCAATTAAAATATGTTATTGATTATGTAATTAATTGTAAATATTGAAATACGTGAAGGCAACAATAAGACTTGAAATATATTAATCAATTAGAGATGACAAAAATAAATATTTTTACTTTATCAAAAGATATATATTTATTTTCGTAAGTTAAACATTACATTTTACAAACAAATTTAAAATGTAACGTAAATTAATGTCAAATCAATAGCAAACTCATTGCTATAGTCTTGCTTTGGCATAGACTAATAAGTGTAAATATAGTCAGCTATAAGATGCAATGTACAATCAATGGAATCTAGATGTGAAAAGTAAAATTAATATATATTTACAATTTGTTTGATTTTGTTTTATAAATATATAACCTTTAAAAAAAATAATGATTTGAATACTCTTATGAATTTTCTCCCAATCTAATTCATAGTAGGACATTTCGATTATGTATTTTCTTCCAATCTAATATAGGGTCTAATGGTTAAGAACATGTGTTCCCGGTTAAGAGATCACAAGTTCAAATCTAGAAAGGGTAGGGTGTGTATACCTCCATAGACTTTACCAATCAAATCGCAAGGGATCTCATACAATTAGCTGTCTAGCTGTCCCATAAACAAAAAAATCTCATACACCAATTAAGTGTGTAACTTAGCAATGACCTTAAAAATGAATTATTATTATTATAGTTACTACAATATTTTTATCTTTGATGTGTTCCAGGTTTATTACTCCCATATACATATACATATAGATGGTGTTTATCACTCCCATATACATATACATATAGATGGTGCTCACGAGGTCACATTCAGACACTCTGTATTGGAACCTGTTTTCTTCGTTTCTATAATAATTTTCTCCGTTCGGGGGATGGAGTGGAGGATATTGCTATTAAAACTTAAAATAAAACCAAGTTTGTTGGAATGATATGCTATCAAATCATGTCTCGGGCGATGGAGTGGAGGATCTTTCTATTAAAACTTAAAATAAAACCAAGTTTGTTGGAATGATATGCTATCAAATCATGTCTCTCTCATCTCGGGAGGTCCAGTCTACATTTGCAAATGCAAATGGGTCGTCGTCTCCTGTTCCACTTGAGCGCTCCGACTTCACTTACACCTCTCACTACTGGTACTTGTACTATTCTCAGAATCTCCTTTAGCTAACCAGTAGACCTGGCAAAAACACTCCATTGAAAATTCATTGTTTCTAGTTAGTGTTCTCATTTAGGGCTATAGGGCTATGTATCAGGTTAATTGCTTTTTCACGTATGCGTGTTTTTTTTTTTTTTCCAACTTTCGGAGATCTAAACGTTTGCTGCTACTAAAAGGGTCCGTGTTCTGCAAACCCTCTTCTAACTTGTATACAACAAGTGTGCAATTACATTAGCATAGTACATACTGCTATGGTTAGAGCTGCAGGTTTAGTTACAGTTATGTTTTCAAGGTTGGTTTCAAGGAGTATAAACTAAGCCAGTGTGGGCTCGGTTTTTAAGGGAGATAGGATGACAAGTCTGAATGGCTTTAATCTGAATTATGCATACATAATGAACCGTGTTCATTCCTAGTTGCCCGCAAATCATTTTATGGATTATCAGAGAAATCCACCATTACCAGAGAACTCCAGCTATAACTAAATTCATTACTGTCTCTCGTCTCATGGGAAGTTCTGTAGGGAATTAAATTACATATTCCTGACTATTTCCCCCCTAGAATGGGCTCGATTATTGAACTTCTGATTGGAAAAACGGAGTGGTGGATTTTGCACCAATATTCAATTCAATATAATAATGTATGCCACAAGTAAGCTAAGTGACCAGAATATGGATACAACAGATTTTTGTAAAAGTTTGGATACGATAAGTCAAGTACATATAAAACATATGTATTCAAAACAAATGCCATGAAACCCATCCAACATTCTGTAGATACTGGCCACAACTATTAGATAAATAAATGCTATTAAAACTGATCCCTACTTTTTGGACATTCAACATAAATGCTATTAGAGACGGTCCCTACTTTTTGGACATTTAACATGCTTTAATTGACTACTTAAATTTAAAAAGCGGGTGCCCTTTTCATATACATGCATAGACTTGCTTCACATTCCCAAAACGTTATGAATACTTTTAAGGTCAGGAAACACTGTGATTTTTTGTTACCCATACAATGTTTGCCATTGTTTAAACCGATCTTCAAGGAATTTTATGTTTTTTGGTATGAAAAAGACACATTCCATTAGTAAGCCTTCTGAAGAGGTGACGATATGCGCAAAATCCTCAAGATTGATGCTTTACACTGAATACTTTTACTGAAACTATATAACAATAGGCCTTTCATAAAGCTCGAAAGTGTTTTGGTTTGAAGCCTACAAACATCGTTATATTGATGTATAAAACAGAGTCAACTGGTTAACCATTGACCGAGTTGGTGTCCTCTTCATTATTTAAGTGACATGTCATTGTGACGAGTACACATCACCAAAGTTGGAAATGTGCATCATTCTGCATATGAGATGTGGTTGTAATATGTTCTTGTGGATTGCTTTTTATATTTATATTTTTAAGCTTTTCTTTTCATCCAAGTTTTCCCTTTTAGGAGAATCCTTAAGTAGAGATCTTCACAAATCTTGAGAGGGGATCTACTATGCAAGAGCTAAGAGGGCATACAACCATGCATCGAGAAATATAATCACACTTAACTATTCCAATAGCAAATACCACAAAATTTTAGAGAAAGAGTTTACCTGAAATTTGCATTTGAAATTTCATCCATCAATCAAACATCTACACAAGAAAGTCTTCCACTCGAGCGCTCCAATCAACCATCCATAACCATAACAATAGCAACTAGACAAGAGTTCAAGAGTGTATTCTCTACAAGCTTCTAGCAAAGTTTACAATGAGAGGAGCTTCTCTTATATAGAGAAGAAAACCAAAAACCTCTTCAATAGAATAGTAATAAAATCCTAGATCTAGCCTTGGAATCCATAAAGAATTCTTTTCCTCCAACTGACCAATGAGGATAAGGTCAAACAATACATAAATAGGTGAGGTAGTTATGCCACATGTAGAAAGTCTCTTAGGAGAGAGGATGTCTCCACCAAAAAGAGGAAGAAGCTGGTCAAAGAGAACGTTCCTCCTTCAAGCAAGGTAAAAGCCACAACAAACTCCTCAAATCAAGATCGACCCCTCAAATGAGCAAAACAACTAGCATATATGGTCCTCTAGGTCACATGTGTGGCATGTGAGAGCTCCCAAATGTGGATGAATTTCCTAAAATGCTCCAATGACCTCATGGGTGAGTCCTCCAAAGCATAATAACTTCCTTGATTCATGCTAATGGATACCTTAAGGATAAAGGAGATCTAAAACAACTCCCACGATCCAAGGAGATGCTCCAACGATCATGAAATATGCTCCAATGGCCTCTACAAGGTGGATGACTCCTCAAAGTGATGACAAATGCCTCCAAATATGTGCCAAGTAGTGGTGACCACAAGTGACATTTTCTAATAGCTCAATAACTCTTTTAATTTTTATCCCCTTCCTAATTTGACCATGGTGTGGACATGTGAAAGCCCTTAAGACAAGATGCATTTCCTAGGACTTTAAGTTAGGTGTAGGTGATGTGATGAATGTGGTACTAGGGAAATGGTGTTTTCATGAGTTGACCCTCATAGTCATATAGGATGAGTGAATAAGATTTCTTCTCCTTAGCGTTCAAGATCTAGGGGTTATCATTATTAGTTTCCACATGTGTGCCTTTAGAGGGAGTGCTTAACATTGAGTCACCATTCCTTCAGCCTTTTTTTTGTATTCCCCTTTTCTCTTTTCTCTCTCTCTTTTTTTTAATTTGTTTAGTCCCTTCTTTCCTTATTTATTTATTTATTTGAGAATAAACTTAGGGAATAAGGCTTTTTTGCAAGGTGGCATGGCTCATGCATATAATAATATGACTTTAGCTGCTTCTTCCTTGAGTATTTTTAGCTCTTTGATTTGATTTAGGCATTTTCATACATGGGACTTTTCTTTGTATTTTAGACCTTGCCACATGACATATGATAAGTCGATCATGAAACGAGAAATGACGAAAATGCATGAAAATGGTGATGAAATGACGAGGTGTCAAAAATGGCTAGGGAAAATGAAGGGAATGATTGAAACGCCTACTCATTGGTACAACTTAACTCATAAGGTGGCACACTTATCTAGAGATAAATTATGAACAAACCATGGAACAGCCTAGTAAGAGACAACAAAAAAACATGCCTATAATATATATTAACATGAAAGGACATGTGGCACATGGTTATAGGAGTAATGCCTTGCATGAGGACACTTGGATACAACCATGGAATAGGAGCATTGGACTAACATGTTGTTAGAGTTAGAGAGTGCACCATCCTATAGGAATGGCATTAAATCCTAGGAGAATCATTCCTTGAGAGCCTTTCATCATGGGGGTTGGATAAACCCTAATATGATACTTGTACATCCTTGTATTGTAGAGAGCAATGTTATCATAACCGAACTGATCAACCCCAAAAATGTTAATCGATGGACATTGAGATACATAGAGGGTTTGGTGCTCTTGATTATATGCTAGTTCCATACCCTCATAAATGATAGAATCCATGGAAACGTTGTAATCTTGCCAATCTTGAAATCCTGAAAACTGTTAAGTTTGCTGAATTTTGAATGGGACCTAAAATTCTACTTTCTCCATATGAAGTCCAATGAGGTTGGAACCACTCTCAAATATCCTGAAACAATTAATGGCAATGTTAAAAATTTAAGCAAAAGGATGAAAATGAAAGATAAAGGAGAATGTCACTTTTATTTAATATAAAGGAAAATGTAAGAATTTAATATTACCATTAATTACTAGGGTGGGTGAAATGGTGATGATAGCTGGACAGATTTAAAATGTTTATTAGTGGTTAATGAGGGGATTTTTTTCCACCCAAGGGACCCACTACCCTCTTAGTCACTTGGACGAGTTCGCAAACCAAAAAAATTCTGCCAAAACGACTGTCGTACGGGCCGAAACGC
>ML795225.1:425314-440359 GCA_009831015.1 Picea engelmannii | reverse complement strand
ACAAAGGCCACCTTTATATAATAACGACCTAGACACATGACATAAGATTAGGGTTAGGGTTTATACATCTTATTGTTATAAATAGGGGTTTCCCCCTATCTTATGTATTTGATTATCTTTGTCAATATAACACTAGCTTCAATCTATTATTCATGGATTTGTTTTCCTCCATTTATCCGACTTAGCAGGTCTTATCCAACCCTTGGGTGTGTAGTTGCTAGCACTGTGATTGTTTATGTTATGTTATTTCCATTTTATGCAAGTGTCATCCCATTTGGAATCTAGGGATGTAGCAAGTTGTATAAGAGCTTTAGTCGAGCTTCGTTGGTGCCATGCATTTTTTTAAGAACAAGAAATGAGAGAGAAAACAATGAGAAGTTATTGTTAGTTCGTACCCAAGGCCAAGTTTCAAGAGCACTTCAAGTTTTTTGTAGACATAATCGGAGATATGTTGCGGCTATAGTAGGAAGGCTAAGGGGCCATGGATTGCAAAACCCAAGAGCACTCTTTTGAGAGTTATGAGGGTTTTGAAGAAGTGGAAGTGTTACATGTGGTTTGGGATGAAGATATGCAAGATGGCAATGAAGTATCCACGATCTATTGGGATGTGGATCCCATTGACGAGAAGGATGAAGAGAAAGAAATTCTCGATGAGGTTGAAGAAGATGTTGCGGGGAAGAAGGGAAATTTGGAAGCCCTAACTGACAACATAAAACTCTTGTGTGGAAGGGAAGTTGGAGGTGATGGACGATGGCGGCGGAACTGTTATTTATGGTCTTTAATGGATATTTTTATGGGAGAGTGTCCACATCATGAGTAATGTTTTGATACCTAGGAGTGGAGGGCTGACTCTCAATGACAATCAAGACTCAAAAGGCATAAACGACAAGTGACATAGATTTGATAGGTGACAAGGTACAAATGCAGGGTAAGGAATGGTCCTCGATGACCTTGTAGGAGGTTGTGGGTGTGAACATTGCAATGTTTTGGGTTGCTGAGGGAGATGGAGTGGAAGATTGCATGGCAGGTTGAAGATGGGTGAATTCCGGGGCCAAGATAAGATAAGATAATTTTATTAATGTCTAACAAATGATCACAAATAGGTCAATGGGATTGTTAAGTACAATACTATCAATACACTGTGGGAGTGCACATGCCATTCCTAAATTAAAACCAAAAGCAGATCCAATCTAGGATCTAAACTCTAATAGCTAGAAAAAGAAGGTGCTGCTGGAAAATCTGGAGCGACACATGCACTGCGAAGTGCCAAAAGCCAAACTCCTTGGAGGGATGCCTTTGAAGAGAGTACAAGGGGAAGGGAAGAAGTTTGAGTGCTCCTTGAACCTATTGCCCGAAGAGGAGGAGGAAACACTGCTCTCTCGTGGATCATTCACCTATGTATATGTGTCTCTCCTAGCATTTGAGGTGGAAGAGAAAAAGCTAATGATAGAAGACTGTCTAGAAGAGCTAGAAGAAGCGTTGGTTTATGATGTGTCTCAAGGGAGATGGAGTGGAAGATTGCATGGTTGCAGAAAAGGACGGTCTTCGTGGAAGGGCATAGAACCCTAGGTGCTCGAGTAGTAAACGAGTAAAAAAACCCCTTTCTCTTCTTATGCTTTATATCCAATTTTGTTTTAGTTCACTTGGTTAAGTGGTACTTTTTGGTAATAAGTGGTCAAGGGTTCAAACCTTGCACTCTATTTCTCAAGTGACTTTTGTAATAACCTTCCCTAAGTAAGGTAAGGATTACAACTTGCTGCTGTTATGTTTGTGTGTTTCCTTGGCTTAGGATTTTCGTCAAATACTTGACACACACCCTCCACAATCCCCTTTATAACTGCTGTTATGTTTGATGCTCTTTTGCTGATTGTTTTAGTGTTGATTTGAGTCAAGCATTTCGTCAAACAGTTTCTGTTATACCAATTTCCCCTGTAGGAAACCCCCTTTTGGACTGCTGTAGGTTTATTCTAGTGTATGACTTTCATCAAACACTTCAATGCAATACCCTTTTTCCCTTGAAATGACCTCTTCTTAACTGCTGGACTGTTTATTCTATTTGCTGTTATGTTTAGTGAGTTTTTGGTTCAGACATTATGACAAACAGTTCGCCAACAATTCCCAAACTCACTGTAAAATCCCAACAATTCCCAAACTCACTGTAAAACCCCCTTTTTGCTGCTGCTGTAGGTTTAATACTGATATGGGACTTCTGTCAAACATTTTGTTGACAAACCCAGCTCATTGTAAATTACCTTTTGCTGTTAGTATGTTTTATGTTTGCCGATGAAGTGTTTTAATGTGGTTTACATAAGACATGCAAGGGTTTGATGCCCACTTATAAACTGTTTATATTCAATAGATGGTAGCAAAATTACAAATGCAAAACATTCAAGAAAATAGATACAACGACAACAAATAAATCCAATAGATCTGGGCTGTTATATTACTCATCTGACCTCATAATCATGAACTTATACAGATCTGAAAGAGAACAGGGATGTGCAGAGCTGTATGATGTTGATATGGGTTATGTTGACCTTCCTTTGCTACCACACGCTGCCAGCACTGAAAATCGGACTCTACAGCAATATATTCAGCCTCCATACATAGATAAGGCAGCTTTCACAACAGAAAATGGCTGGCCCAATAGAATGACATCCTCCACAAGATGGAATACAGCCCTCTAACTACAAACTCGCCCCAGTAAATGGAGAAGTCAGCCTCTCAAGATAGACTTGGCCCTCCACAAAATATTTCAATCTGCTGCCTTAGAACTCGGCTCCCACTTCAGAATTCGGCTCCGCTATCATGAGCTTGGCCTCTCCACACAAAAGAAACTCTGCCTGCATACAAAACCCATCCCCACATTAAATAACTCGGTCCACACAAGCAACTCGGTCTCCCGCACAAATATGACTTCTTCCAAACCCCAATCTGCTCAGAAATGAAATCCTCACTCAACAATAGATGCAAGTGGAAGATCTGGATGATCTCCCCTCTAATGGCTAGGGTGGATCTCTCACCACCGAAACCGAATTAGCTAGGGTGGATAGTCTCACCACCGAAACCAATCAAACAAGGGTTTCCTCCAAACCCCAAAGGCTCCAAGAGCTCTCCAAACCAATATCAAAATAATCAACACAATGAGAGAATATGAGCCCCTATCTCTCTTTATATCTCCTTTCTCCTTTTTCCCCTCAAGTGATTTTTAATTCATTTTTAATATTTTCTAATAAAATCACTTTATTAATTAAATAAACCTTTTTAATCCAAAAAGTGATTTATTTGAATTTAAAGACTCTCCACCCACTGGAAGTCACTTTTTTTTTTAATATTCTCAACCTTTAGGGCTTTTCATCCCGATTCCAACGAGCTATTACACTAAGGTGTCCCCTCAAATAATATGATCCAAATAATTGTTGATGATTGCAACTTCATGAGACATTCTCTAGGTCGTTCTCCTCTGGACTGAGTTGAGACGATCTGTGAGAACGCCCATGTAATGGGTGAGTCATACTCCTCTGGACTGAGTTGAGATGACGTGTGTGGTCTCTTGTCGTGCTCCTCTGGACTGAGTTGAGATGACTTGAGATGGTCTCCTGTCGGACTCCTATGGACTTAGTTGAGTCGACTGGAGATGGATTTCCAGATAGTACTCCTATGGATTTAGTTGAGTTGATCTGTTGAGGGTGACGTCCCTGTGGTTGAGCACATGTGGACTTGTCCCTAGTGGTAGAGCACTAGAGGATGTGTAAAAGATTAATTATATTTTTGAGTTGTACAAGTCGGCCCTATTATGCCAATAGGTCATGTATTTATAGGAGAGTTAGATCCCCATTGTGGATCACTCACTCACTCATGTTTCATTATCTCAACGCCTACTTGTAGGGCTGAAGTGCGCACTTATCTTATACGCTAACTTTCTTGGTCATAGAGCACCCTCTTGTGTGTGCTAGGGGTTGTGGTGAAAGGGTGATTTTCTCTTGACTCTATAGCAAAGGATTGCTGGGTTTTTCCCTTGTTTGAGAAGGGTTTTCCCAGGATAACTTCTTGTGTCTTGTGCATGGTTATTCTTCTTGTGATCTTGGTTACTGCAACTATCGTGTTGCTGCATTGTTTATGGTTCAAGTTCATGCTAAATTGAAAAAAAACTACATGTGCTTGAGCAATCATTAAAAAATCAACAATAACACCTTTAGTGTATTTAATTAAATTATGCTCAATAATACTCCCAATTTATGAGAATTGTCGGAATGCCACGGAACCAAGAACGAACTATGCGAAAGTGATATCGATGATTAAAGATGGTAAATGGATTAGGCTGGGCCTCATATAACTCCTCCAAATCCTCCGAACTCACCGATAACATAACCTCACCCTTCTGTCTGGGTTGATACAAGCCTCATAAATCATCTCCAACTGCAGAACAGGGGAAACCAAAAATGGGGACATTATAGTCCTCCCTTCCCAAAGATTGCTTGTCCTCAAGCAATGCCATCACAACTTGACACTCCATCAACTGAACCAAACTGAAACTGAAAATGATACTAGGGTCCCAAACCAACCTGGAAGATGTGAAGTATCCTTTGCTCAATTCACTGTCCGACAAGGTACTAACATAAGAGGCTTCTTGAGTACTGTCGATAAGTAGAGTAACTCGACAATGTAAAAAATCGGTCAGCTCCTCAAAGAACCGCTCAACTAGGGAACCGATCCCCTGCACCCCAGGAGTAAACTCCTGAAGATAACAATCGGCCATTGTAGAAAATGATCCTGGCCTCCACCACCTCCCTAAGACATTCATGGCCTCCTCCAGCTGAACATACCGTTGCCAAAGTGAGGCTCTACAAACTCTCAACGAATCACTGAAAAGTGAAACGCCCTCCTCTAGACTGAAGCCTAATGGAAAATATAAGTGATTTTCCTTGATAAAGATCCTCTCATCTCTATCAATCCCTAGACTGTCCAACCATGTAATCCCAGGGTCCCAAGATAATCTCCGAAAGGAGCCACCATGCTGATGCCGCACCACTCTGATCATAACCGTCGGACCAACGTGTCTAGTCTGCATTCGCCTCTCATGGAATCCCACACTGAAAGACCTATAGGAGCTGAACCCACTATCAAGAATCTTAACTTGCAAAGATATCTCCGTGAAGCTACAGTCTGCAAATACACTACCGCACTTGATCTTGGATATCAGAAGAGAAAATATGTCTTGCCATATATGATAGGTCTCAACCCCTCCTCTACTGGCGTCCCAAAAATAAAGCAGACCAAATATTGTCATCGCTTTGTCAGTCATCACCACGATCCGAAGTAATCTATGAGTCAGATGAATCCCTGGATCCCATAGCCAATTTGGAATTCCACCACTTCCAATTCCTACTGATTGTTGTTGTGCCATATTGATAACTATTGGAATCCAGTCGAGCCTCGTCTCTGATCCCTATATGCAATCAACTGATGGAAACCAGATACTAGGAATCAACTCCGTGAATGCTAATCTGTCCTGCTCCTGCCAAACTGCATAGAGAAATTTGCTATCCCTACTCCTCATAATGTACTCCAACAACGCTTGGAGTCTAGACACCTTCTTGTAAAGTAGCTCTGCCATCTGTGGTACCTCATGCTCATACAAGTCCTTGGGAAGTCCTACCGAAGGTGTATCATGCATCGCCCTCATGATCATCTCCTTAAGTGTGGCCTCAGGGACTAAATATGTGTCACCTCTATAGTAGATCATGTCATCCCTCAATCTATCCCTGTCATCCCGTGCATTGACCACATGCCCTAAATAAGAACTCTCTGTTGTGTCTATAATGCCCCATGTCTCATCCAACTGTCTCAAGGGATCCTCCCATGTCCTATTGTATATACTGGGAGCATCAAAGAATAGAAAAAAAAACCTCTGCAACTGTAGGCAACTCTGGTAAGTGGTAGGTGCGTTGGTCAATCCCAGGGGCATGACCAAAACCTCATAAGGATACCTAAGAACATTCCTGTGAGTATCCTGCTCACCAACCTTGCCTTGGTGATATTCCAATCGGAGATCAATCTTCGAGGAGTGTATCGCTCCATGGAACTCATCCATATGCCCTAATGGACTATCTGAATAATCACCCAGACTCCATGCTACTCCCATACCATCGCATGCCTCCAAAGACGTCTCCTCACACAGATGGTCAACCATACTCCCTCCATCATCACAAACACTATTGCTGCTGAGAGTACGGCCTCCAGAGTCCATGTACTACTGCAAAAGAGTGGATCGTCCTCTTTTGGACCCTTCGTGCTCCATCAAGTGAGAGTATGACTCTCGCTTGAACTCCACTGTATCCCACTGTGTATCACTGTACCCCTCTGCATACCAGTGCACACCATTGCATACCGTTGTATACCACTGCATATCATTTTGTATCCTGTATGTGTCACTGTATCAATCACTACAATAGTGTCAGTTGAAACTGGATCCCAAATGGATGTGTCCTCATTGTTAATATACCTGTCCCCACAATCCATGGACACATATACTTCTTTGTTGGATGGTACACAAGGTATATGTTCAACTGTCTCATCAGTGGTCATGACTTAAGCCTTCAATGGGCTCTCCAAAAGAAGTAGCTCCTGATTCCCATAATGCAAAACATGTGCATAATCAGAAACCTCTGGGTCATACCTCTCTGCAAACGCCTGCAAACCTGGATGCTCCTCATTTTCAACCATGACACGAGGCTCCTCCATCAAATAATAAATGCCACTCACATCCTCCTGCGATATGGCTATCATATATGACTGACTGTCTGATGTGGAGGATGAGGGATGTACCCAACTCAACTCTACACAAAGCTGCTCAACTTGCATCTCTGATTCTAGAAGGGCCTTTTGTGTGCTATTCCAGGAATCCTGGGTAATCTCGAGCTCCTGGGTAAGTCTGTCAACTTCCTTTAAGTGCATCATGGTACATCTCACCAAGCATGAGAATATGATCTCTATCAGAAAGTAGGTGTAGGTAGTTAGACTTCATTATTACCACTACTTCTTTAAGCGCCTGGAAATCTGCAAGGGGTGGCTCTCCTCCCAAACTATCATGTGACCCCGAAGCTCTCCAACAACAATCTGCCACCAATGTGTGCGTGTCATTAAAATGTCTCATGGAAGTGACAATTTTGTCTTCGCTTACCTTCAATTGCCCTGTGCAATGATGCGGCTCATGGGAACAAGCCTCCTCAATCAAATTTTCAGATTTGTCTTCTTCCTCACACTTCTCAAAATCAACTTTTTCCATTATAAATAACTCCTGAGAAGGGAGATCAGCCTCCAAAGGTAACTCTTCCAACACTAAGTCATCATCATACTTAGGTGTACTCACACCCAAATAGTCATAAGCATCATAACAATGATAAGATGTTGATGCTGATCAGGAAACTGTATCACCTGGGCTATTATCCTGTCCATCACATATGCTAATGTCATTATCCTCATAGGCCAGCTCTAATGGTGTATCAAAGACTGCTGCCCTATCATCCTCATTGCACACATCCCTATCATATATAGGTGCATGCTCATCCAAAAGGTCAATCTGTCCTTCACGCTCCTTCAATTTCTGCCTGTGCTTTTAAAGGAATCCTCATCTGTTGCTAATTGTGGCTCATACCACTCAGGATGTTTGATGGTGCAAAATTCTTTGAATGTCATGGTTGTGTAAATTGTCTCACCAAGCGCCATATACTCCCTCAAACAATCTGTAAACTCCTCATCTTGCGCCCACTGGTATGCCCTCTGATTTTCCACCTGAAATTTCTTCTCACTGAATACCCTTCAGGCTGGGAGGATACAACGTTCTGATACCACTGTAATAACCTTCCTTAAGTAAGATAAGGATTACTACTTGCTGCTGTTACGTTTGTGTGTTTTCTTGGCTTAGGATTTTTGTCAAACACTTGACACACACCCTGCACAATCCCCTTTATAACTGCTGTTGTGTTTGATGCTCTTTTGCTGATTGTTTTAGTGTTGATTTGAGTCAAGCATTTTGTCAAACAATTGTTGTTATACCAATTTCCCCTGTAGGAAACCCCCTTTTGGACTACTGTAGGTTTATTCTAGTGTATGACTTTCATCAAACACTTCAATGCAATACTCTTTTTCCCTTGAAATGACCTCTTCTTAACTGCTGGACTGTTTATTCTATTTGCTGTTATGTTTAGTGAGTTTTTGGTTCAAACATTATGACAAACAGTTTGCCAACAATTCCCAAACTCACTGTAAAATCCCCTTTTTGCTGCTGCTGTAGATTTAATATTGATATGGGACTTATGTCAAACATTTTGTTGACAAACCCAGCTCACTGTAAACTACCCTTAGCTGTTAGTATGTTTTATGTTTGCTGATGAAGTGTTTTAATGTGGTTTACATAAGACATGCAAGGGTTTGATGCCCACTTATAAACTGTTTATATTCAATACATGGTAGCAAAATTACAAATGCCAAACATTCAAGAAAATAGATACAACAACTGTTAGAATTAGGGAAAAATAGAGAAAACAAATATGCTTTTAAATTCTGTTCACTAGATCAGCACATTTAATAAAAGACATAAACAGATCTGAATTAAATTCTGAACATAAATAAAATTTCTGAGTGCAAAAACAAACTTTAGCTTACCTCCTGGCCAAAGAAGAATGTACCTTTCACATGTGTGGATGTAAACCCCTTTAATATGCTCAGAAAATTAGTTTAAGGTTCATGGATCAAACCTCTAAGGTTTGATCTCTGTCATAAGGACTGAAGGACAGTTTTCCAAGGGATAGACCGCAAACAAGGCTGTAGAAGGATGCTGTCTGCAGCTGAGACTGTAGAACTCAGAAGCAGCAAATACTCCACAAGTTGAGACAGCAAAAGATCACAATAGGGACAGCAAATCCTCCACAGATGAAACAGCAATACCCTCCACAATAGAGACATCAAAATTCTCCACAGAAAAGATATACAGCACTGGGATGAAGGGGACAGCAAGTAGAATACACCCACAGGAGTCCTAACTCAGATAGTGGCAACCAAGAGGAGAGACCGCGGCTCTTATACACAAGTCTGGCAGCCAAAGGAAGGGGCCGCGGCACCTGTACTCAGGTCCGTGGCTCCAATAATCAGGTCTGGCAGCTAAGGGAGGCACCACAGACATCTCATACACCAGTAGACAACAAGATGGAGCTCCCAGCCAACAACAAGACCAAGCAAAATACCTCAGATCTGAAACTGATAAACCAAAGGAGAGGCCGCACCCTCACCAAGAGAGAGTAACTGAGGTAGCCGCAGCAATAGGAGAGTGAGGAGAGAGTGTGTGTAGAAATGCTAGAGGGTAGGGTTCTTTTTATAGCTAGGGAGAGGCGTTAGGGCTAAAATAATTAAACAATGACAATTTAATTAATATAAATATTAATTAAATGTCAATTAAATTAAAGTAAATTATAAAAACCCCACCACATAAAACAAGAGGGAAAGCAAGACAACAAGCAAAGGGGGAGCTTTAAGACAAAGTCAAGGGGGGTCCACAATTGGCAAAGCATGTCCACATGAGTCTCATAATGACTTATAAACTTTTATCATCACTGCATAAGAGGGTACATCAACAATGTGGTCATGTCCATCTTCATAGGCACCCCTAGGTCTCATGGACCATCTCGGGAGAGAGGAAGAGGATCACACATCAACACATCTTGGTATTTCACCAAGATCTACCTGGTCCAAAACCAGGTTGCTCCAGAACACATCTGGGGGCCCATAACACATCTAGGGTCTTATCCACCAAGGTACAAGACCAAGGATCAACCCATGCATTAAGCAAGGGTTCCTTGGAACACATCCAGGGGCCCTAGAACACATCTAGGGACTTACTGCTTGGTCCTAGACCAAGAACCCCAGTGATATACTGGGGGCTCTCACTAGGGTCTTTTGCCATGGCTCTCACTGCTTGGTCTCATACCAAGAAACCCTAGGAGTGCACTGGGGGCCCTAGTCCTCAGCTAGGGTTTTATGCCATCCTCCCGGAGAATGGCTCTTGTAGCTGCACTAATTTCAACAACAACAACAAATAAATCCAATAGATCTGGGCTGTTATATTACTAATCTGACCTCATAATCATGAACTTATATAGATCTGAAAGAGAACAAGGCTGTACAGAGCTGTATGTATGATGTTGATATGGGTTATGTTGACCTTCCTCTGCTACCACACGCTGCCAGCACTGAAAATCAGCCTCCACAGTAATCTATTCAGCCTCCATACATAGAAAAGGCAGCCTTCACAACAGAAAATGGCTGGCCCAATAGAATGGCATCCTCCACAAGATGGAATACAATCCTCTAGCTACAAAATCGCCCCAGCAAACGGAGAACTCAACCTCTCAAGATAGACTTGGCCCTCCACAAAATGATTCGATCTGCTGCCTTAGAACTCAGCTTCCACTTCAGAATTCGGCCCCTCTATCATGAGCTTGGCCTCTCCACACAAAAGAAACTCTGCCTGTATACAAAACTCATCCCCACACTAAATAACTCGGTCCACATAAGCAACTTGGTCTCCTGCACAAATATGACTTCTTCCAAATCCCAATCTGCTGCAGAAATGAAATCCTCACTCAACAATGGATGCAAGTGGAATATCTGGATGATCTCCCCTCTAATGGCTAGGGTGGATCTCTCACCACTGAAACCGGATTAGCTAGGGTGGATAGTTTCACCACCGAAACCAATCAAACAAGGGTTTCCTCCAAACCTAAAGGCTCCAAGAGCTCTCCAAACCAATATCAAAATAATCATCAACATAATGAGAGAATATGAGCCCCTATCTCTCTTTTATACCCCCTTTCACCTTTTCCCCCTCAAGTGACTTTTAATCATCTTTAATATTTTCTAATAAAATCACTTTATTAGTTAAATAAACCATTTTACTCCAAAAAGTGATTTATTTGACTTTAAAGACTCTTCGGCCTTTGGGAGTCATTTTTTTTTATCATCTCAACCTTTAGAGTTTTTTATCTCGATTCCAATGAGCTATTACACTAAGGTGTCCACTCAGATAATATGATCCAAATAACACCTTTAGTGCATTTAATTAAATTATGCTCAGTAATACTCCCAATTTACGGGAATCGTCGGAATGCCACGGAACCAAGAACGAATTGTGCGGAAGTGATCTTGATGATGAAATATGGTAAATGGACTAGGCTGGGCCTCATATAACTCCACCAAATCCTTCGAACTCACCGATAACATAACCTCACCCTTTTGTCTGGGCTGATACAAGTCTTGGAAATCATCTCCAACTGCAGAACAGAGGAAACCAAAAATGGGGACATTGCAATTTTTTTGTAAAATGCATGCTACTTAAGTTATAAGTGACATTTAAGTAATACAACAACTTAAGTTGCAAATTCTAAGTTATTGGAAATGTTTGCGAATAGAGGCAGATATATCATTCCCTGTTTGGGAAATTGAAATAGAGGGGATATGGCTTGGAAACACCACTGAAACGTTTCCAAGCTGTACCCAAAAAACTGAAATGTTTTGGCATGATCCAAAAATGTTTCTTGATTTTCTAGATGTTTTCGCTGCAACACGGTGCATTTCTTGCCAATAAAGTGATTTTTGACATGAAAAAAAAAAACAAATAACCTTAAAAGCAAGGTCCAAAATCCTAACCCTAATATTGATCCTCAAAACTTAGAAATAAAGCCTCAAAGCTTACGAATAAAGATTAAAATCCTAACCCTAAATTGATGAATGGTAATTTGAATTTTTTATGCCTCATGGTTTTTTCTCATTGTATTTTTCTGAAAATTATCGAGACTTACTTCTGAGTCAAAAACAACCGATCTTTGGGAATTTTCCAAAATCAAATGCTTGTATATGATAGTGTCATAACCTAGTGTAGAAGTACAATGATTATGTTTTATTGTCTTCTTTTTCAGCTTTTGTGCCAAATTCCTTAGCTTTGTTGTAACTAAACCTGGGGATTTGCATATGTGATAGAACAACTTGCACATCAGAGTTTATATGGTGGTAATTTGAGCTCTACAAACAGTAGATTGCATTTATGAAGGGTTTCATGGACCAACCCTTATTTCCAATAACCTTCCAGCAAGTTTTAGTGTTTTGCTTTTCCTTCTTTGAACCAATATGAAGTCTTGACCTATGACCTAGTTTACTCCATTGTCCTTAAGTCTTGGAGGAAATTGTGATAATGCCACATTAAGCAAATTCTCCATATCATATATATGTGACGTTTTAATATTATTTCTTGCAGTTTTATCAATATAAACCATAAGAAGTAAACACTAGATCCGAGATAAGTTGATGGTGTCTAGACTCTAAAGACAGCGTTATAGCATAGAGTGCATTATTAAAAGAGTGATGTTCATATCCATTTTAATGCAATGTAGTGAAAATTATGTCACTTAAGTTATAAAGTGACTTAAGGTGCTAAATGTATGTCTCTTGCGTTATAAAGTGCACCCCATTGGTTGTATTTTAAAGCTTCAAGGGAAAAGCTTTTTCTAAAGGGGAGGGCATGTTGTGTACCCAATCACAACATGGGTGATATCTTTGTATTAAGGTCATATGTGTACAAAGACCACCTTTATATACTATAGGCCTAGACACATGACATTTAGGGTAAGGGTTTATACATCCTATTGTTATAAATAGGGGTTCCCCCCTATCTTATGTATCTCATGTTATAAATAGGGGTTTCCCCTATATTCATTGTCTTTATGAATATAAAAACCAACTTTATGCTGTTATTCATGATGATGTCTTCCTCCATTTGTCCATATTAGCAGGTGCTATCCAACCCTTGGTGTGCAGGTGCCCCCACTGTTACTGTTTATTTTCTATCATTTCCAGTTTATGCGAGTGTCGTCCCATTGGGTATTTAGGGACGCAGCAAATTCTTAGATTCTGCTTTTAAATGATTTCTCTTTGGCCTTGGTCATACTTTCATATGATATTTTCTTCCAGTTTTAGTCAAAAGTTTACTTAATTATTCATTGTTCAATTACCAATGTGCTCAGATTGATTTAAGAGGGAATCAACTATATTTCTTATCATTACTGGCTTCTGTGGTAAACCCGACACTTTTTTGAAAGTATGCTGCATTCAGATAAAATTGTAAGGTTATGCTGTCAATTTATTAATTATTATGATGATACTATGCCTTTCTCTTTTTCCATATAATGGTTGATAGGTGTTTTGGGACCCCTTCCAGATAGCAGGCATTTTAATTTTGATAAGACTTGCATAACTGCTTATATATATTAATTTTATTGATTCAAGTATTAGTTTCCAGACCAATTTTGATGGTTTGATGATTTCTCAACATTGTGACAGCAGCTTTAATTTTGCTTTGATGTAGTGAGGAGAACGTTTACATGCTTTGCAAAAAATTATGCAGTGCTGGGGTTGCAGATCAAGAAGGGTCCGATCTTTTTGTTGTCTTCATCTCCAATGAAAATAGACAGGCAATTACAAAGCTTTAGTTGTTTTATGTTTATTTCTATTGTTTGGCCTGTCTAGAATTAGTTACTATGAAGTCAATTTGTTAGTCTTGTACATATTGGACTGACCTGTGCAGCTAATGAGTGCAGCTAATGAAAATCTATTTATTTCACATCAAGCTTTTATGCTTCTTTAAAATTAAAAATAGTCACTTATGCTCTTATATTGTTTTTCTAAAATGTGTAGGAAAACTTTGTTGACATTGAAGTCCTTTTACGAAATGCAGTAGAGTAGATAAGATAAGATGATTATAATAATGTCCAACGAATTATAATTGAATTAATCTAGAGGAGAATAGTTCAATCTAGATAGTAGTTCTTTTAAGCAATGCTCACTTTAAAGTGATTTGTGAAAATTGTGAAAAGGCGAATTGCTTTCCTGTAGTGATCACAAAATTATGGCATTTCATTTTAGCTTGATCACTACCTTGAGATTAAGGGTTATAGTAGTTTATTATCAAATCACCAATGTCACAGGTGACAATGTTGAATCGTCTTGCATGGCATTCCTGTCATACTCATTTTGCTCTGTTCACTTTTAATGCTAATGGTCTCACCACATTGTCATCATTTTCAGGTGCCTTTGTGGCATCAGAAGGCCAGCGAGGGGACTGAAGGACTGGTGATATGGGATTACCATGTGATTTGTGTTCAGGTCTGTTTTGATTCATTAGTACTCATTATGTTTTTCCAACAATGGTCATAAATATTTGTTTGTGTTTTTCTAAATTGTGAAAATGTGCTATTGGATGATGCTTACAAAGTAATTTCTTGTACTAAAGTTAGTTGCATGGCTATAGCTATTGGTGAATATACCGTCTGAGATGTTTGAAGGCTAATATGTGGACTGTATAAAATTTAAATTATACTTGACAGAAAACCACAGGAAAGGATACCCAATTTCAGGTGTGGGATTTGGATACAGTGCTTCAATTCCCTGTGCCATTGCATCAATACATCACTGAAGCAATCCGGCCATCTTTGCCTTTGTATCAAGAGTTCCGCAGGTTTCTTTCATTTTATTAATTATATTCAAAGAAATATAGTAAAAAACAATAATTTCATTTCACCATAAAAAATGCCATGCATTTATGTTTCTTCATCTTTGATAAACCTCTTTTTTAATCTGATTTGGATAAATTAATAGACGAGTTATGTTTTGATCTCCTTCACATAATGTCTTGAACAGGGGTACATAGCCTTTCTTGCTAATTCTTGCATTGCTACAATACATAGCTTTTCTTGCTAATTCTTGCACTGCCACAATACATAGCTTTTCTTGCTAATTCTTGCACTGCCACAAACACCTTGGATCTCTTGTACATCAAAAGAATATTCGAGATATCACTTGATCAACGATTGCTTTTTTGAGAGAAACAAATATAGAATTGGTTAATGTGGATAAAATTTCATCTTTTCCAAACATATTCTTTGAGACATGTTGGCATGTTGTTTGCATGATTTCATTCTCATTTGTTTTGGACAGATC
>ML795225.1:411357-424258 GCA_009831015.1 Picea engelmannii | reverse complement strand
AACTGTGTGAAATGCTTTCTGTAAAATGAAATATCAGACCTGTAATTTGCATTAAAACACTCAAAATAGCGAGAAACAGCGCAGATGTTCATCTACGGATGAATATCTGCCTTGGGAAACATGTAAATCTGCTATTAGGACATGAAAAATTGCCCTTAAAAGTGTGCATCTGCATGTGGAAATGCGAAAAAAGCAAGTTTAAAGGTGGAAATCATGAATTAAAATTGCAGTGCTTGAATCCTATGGGTTATGGAGTTAGAAAATTGATTAAGAGGGAGTAATTCCTAATGTTAACCAATTCATAGATTGAAGAAAAGCAAGAGACATGATAAACAAGTGAGATATAACAGCCAGATAGACCGTTACCTTTATTTCGAAAGTTGCAAGTTCAAAGTTTGGGGAATATTAGCTTCAACTACAAAGCACTCCAAGGGGTGTCAAACCACTTCCAAAGCACCTTTGCACACTAATGTTAAGGGATGGATTTACATGACCAAGGTGGGAGCAACCTCTACCACTCACTGAAAACTATGATCTCTCACGCTCACTCCAAAGGAAAGTGGGGTGTGAAGACAAGAGAACTCAAGGGAAGACAATAATCAATAATAAGATGCAACGGTTCTCCTCACTACCCCTTTTGCCTTTATAGAAAAGACAGAAGTTTACAAAAATATCATACCTTTCAATTGGGAATAAAGCCATCACATGCCAAAGAAAAGCTCTTCCAAAGACGGCATATGAGCTTGAGAAGAGGAAAGTACTATCATAATCCAACTTTTGTTCAAGTCAGGGCTTGGCTTTACCATCACATTCACTTTCTTTCTTGAGAAAAGTGACTCATGCATCAATAGGTGTGTCCACAAAAGCTATCCTCCTCCAAAGCAAAAAGGGTCTTTTCAAAGCATGTGCTCTACTAGGGTGATAAAGCGCTTTACTTTCCACAAAAGGTCTTCTCAACCTATAGACTTTCTTCCTTGAGTGAAAATAGCATGTGCAAAAGGAAAATTCAACCCAACAAAGCTTCTTAATGCATGCACATTCTTCCTTGAGTGAAAATAGCACGAGTAAAGGGAGAAAGTCTACAAACAACCTTTTTCAATGCATGTGCTTTTAGTCTCCACAAAGCATTCTCAACCCATGCACTTTCTTCCTAAGTTAGAAATAGAGTTTGTATGTGGTCCCAATGATTGCCTCCAATATGTGGTGCAAATTAGTCTAAGAATCAAACACTGAATATAGAAAGTACATGCCAATTCATCAACAAGTGGGGCCCACCAATAACCTCCTAGAATGCTCCAGAATGATCCAGACCCTGTAAATTTGGCCAGAAACCAAACTTTTTGGAATAGAGTGAAATTTTACCCACATGCTATTTGCCATACTGGGTCTCCAAAAGCTCATTGCTAAAAATAGCCCAGAAATCAATAATCTGTGACTGCCACCAAATTTCACCCCCATATTGTACTCAATACCAGGTCTTGGAAAATGTGATCATCTCTAAAAGCTGAAACTTTCTATTTTTAGGCCTTGGGGTTTGACTTGATTTGACCAACTTTGACTATCTTTGACTGAAGCCTAAAACATGTTGGAACTTCACAAAAATAGAGCCCCATGCGTATCTCTCGAACATGTATCCAAATCCTTTGGTTACCAAAACTGTCATCTGCTGCTGAAAAAGATCAAGTTTCTAAAATAGAAACTTCTAAAAAGAGCAGAATCAAGAATCTTTAAGCACCCATCTGACTGTCCATCACCCATGCATCCTCCAAAATCTACATGTAAATCCGATTCATGGGGAAAACTGTTGAAAAGAGAAAGCTGGAAGCCTGAATTGAAAATGTGCTAAACATAGCACAAGACGTGCTATCCCCCTGAAACATTGATCTCTAAATACTCCCCAAAACTCATACATTACAACTCTGGAAGAAGGTAGGGCTGGAACAAAGCTCTGCAACAACTTACAAGGCATCCATATGGCTAAGGTACTCACAAATTGTTGGTGCCAAATGAAGAACCCTGTAATGTTGAGTCCATCTTGTATAATGTTCACGAGCTGTTGATGCTGAATGACGAACTCTGTAATGTTGAGATCAACCTCAAAAAATATCCACAAAATATGCTAGAAAGTAACACTCAAATTCATGTAGGCAAATCTGGTGTTAACATTGGGTCCATCTTGGGGATAGTATCCCTGTGCAGGATGTTGAGAATCCCAGAACCCTGACATGGATAAATACACTTGGGAACATGTCATTGACTCAAATCAGCCCCCTAGAAATAACCCTAGGACTTGACCTAACTCAATGCGACCTCCCTCCAACTCAAGGCACCTCTTCCAATTTTGAGACTCAAAGATATAATAATCAACATTATTCTTGAGTAATTTTGACGATAATCTTCACCAGAAAGCTTTTTTGCTTAGAAATAGACTCTAAACATGCAAAAAACATCTCATGGACAACTAGCTTTGGCCATTACCTCATAAGAAAGCTTTTCTGCTCAGAAATAGACCATGGACATGTAGAAAGCATGTCATGGATGGCCCATCCTAGTGACCTACTATGTTCGAAGACATTTATTTTAATTAGAAATAACAACCACCATCCCCAAAAGCAAACTCAATGTGGAAAATGAAGATTGAAAACCACCTGCTAAATGGAAATAAATAGAATGCAGAGGCAAATAACTTAATAGGAATTACAAAATTGAAACTCAAAGCAAATTGACTCTAGATTTGGACTTATTCTAAACTGAAAACACATCCAATAGAATTGGATCTATTAACCTAACCATAAATTTAAATGATAAGAATACTTTTTTTTTATTCTCTTTCTTTTTTCTTTGTGACCTTGATGTCACTCATGAGTGAATAGCATACTTTGGCAACCGATGAAGCTAATCGTGCAAGCGATTGACACTGCAAAATTGATTTATGCAATCAAACCTCTGATGAAGCTAACCATGAAATTGGTTAATGCGAACATATGTTTTTATGTGCTCAAAAATTAGTGAAAGCAAAGAGACCAAACATGACCGATTATATATTTCATAAAATAACGTATCCTTAACTGGACAGAAGGAAGAAAGCCCTAGGCTTTTCTTTGCTGTCCTTTGAAGTAAATTATATATGTATTGCTCAACTAGGTCAATAGAACCTCTTGAATCTGGGCAATGATTAAACTCAAAAATAGATGTTGAAATAAATTTGGATTGAGAATGCATTACCAAAACAGCAGATTCTTCTTGCTACTTGGAAATAACAACCACTGCTATCACCTCCTCACTGTTGAAAAAACCATCTTCACTCTGAATTACAAACTCTATGTCACAATGTAGAGGTATTTCATTTTTGACTTCACTACTAAGGAATATCAATGTTTCATGCGCTAGAGTGTGCTCATTATCAAACAAATCATCACATGAAGGAGACATACCTCTATTCATAGAAGGAATCTTATCAACCACTTCATCTTTATTAATTTCAATCAATTCTCTTTCAACAAGGGAAGAAGAAAGGGTACCAGAAACAACCTCACCATCCAAATCATTATTCCATGATGAATAATTGACTGAATCAACTTCATCCTCAAAAATATGATCATCTTCATTAGGGTCCTTGAACTTGTATATGAAATCTGCTTGTGGCTTTAACACAGATTTAATAGAACCTGAATGTAACACATGAATGAACCATTGCTGCACGTCTTGAGCCAAGGACATTGTGAACAACTTTATCAATGCATCTCCATGTCTCGCATCAAAACAGTCAATAAACCTTTTCGGGATGACATGCAAGTACTTTCTATTTTTAGCAGGTGGAGATCGGGGGGTCAAATGATGATTCCGAGCATATATTCGGGTTCCTCACGAAGAATCGAATCCGATGAGTATGATATCATTGACATGCGGCGATATTCTATTTTTATCAGTGTCTATTTTTAGACATACTATATTTGGCAGTGGTCTCCTACTGCTCCTGGACTTATTTGTGTTTTTCCTATTTTTTAGGGTGACTGTTATTTTTGGCATGTCTATTTTTAGCAGGTGTAGTCGCCATGTAGGGTGACATGAAGCAAGTTCAAGATTCCGACATGTGAGAGTTGTTGCCGTCCTTATACACACCTACTAATGTGGAGAAGTCTCCAACCCACTTGGTGTATCCTTAGAGGCACAAGCCTAAGTCCAAACCCACTGTCACCTCAACTTGGACTTTTTCCATCTAGGCTCACTCCTAGGGAAGCCAAGTGGGGTAGACCCTACTTACTATGTTAAGGTTGATTAGATGATTTAGGAGTTAATTTTAGTTCTTAGGCTAGGGAGACCTAACCCAATGACAAGCAACCATGCAAATGCAAATCTTTAATGACAAGCAAATCCCTTGATCTACAAGTTATACTAAGACTAGTGCCTAAAGATGGGTAAATGGAGTCAATAAGACTTATACAACAAATTACAATTATACAAAAGTGAATGTTGCTACAAGATATTCACAATAAATAAAAGAAATTACTTTGCACTTTTAATTCAAATATGAATACTATTTACAGATTGAAATACAACATGAGATATATAGATATACAGTGAATGAACAAGTAAATTATTTATACATGTTAGAATTAGGGAAGAAAAACAAAAAAATACTTTCTTTAAAATTTTCTGCTAGATAGAATATCAAGAGCATAAAAATTTAAATCAAACTCAGAACAGAAATGTGGTAAGACAATAGATCTGAAAATAAGCTTAGATCTAAGCTATAAATTTATTTCTGAGTAAGCAAGATAACCAGATCTAAGTTGTAGGTAAGTTTCTGAGTTAGATCTAAACAATAGATTTATTCCTGAATGATCAAAACAACCATATCTAAACAATAGTGTTATTTCTGAGAAAATAAAACAAATGTTCCATAGAAATACTTCTTAGCAATTAGATTTGAACCATAGAACTTATTCCTGAGTATGCTAAACATTAGATCAATACATAAACAATAGATCTGAACATATAAAACTGAAGTAGCAACTTAACTCTTGAAGACTTACCTCTGTGCAATGAAGAAGAGCATGACACATACAAGGGATGATATGCCACTGTTGTTATGCTCGGAAAAGTTTAGGAGTCATGGATCTACCTCAAAGGGTTAGATCTCTAACAAGAGAATGTAGGACTGATTGCCACCAAGGAGATACCTCACTCAAGGACCACAAAAACCTCACACAAAAAATTCTGGAAACCAAACCCTCATTCCAACCACATACAGAATGTGACAGCAAGAAAAATAACAAGGCTGGAGGCTCCAAATCAGTACGATTGTCTAAGTTCCAGCCTTGTCTGTCCAGCAAGAAGGGCCGCGGTCTAGAAAGGGGTCCAGATCTGCATAGAAGAGAGGGACGACAACCTCTTAGGAGAGGGCTGGATGCCCTAGATTGGTAGGAGGAGAGTGCGACAACATAACCCTCAACACACAGAAACCTTCAGCATACAACAACCCTCAATCAAGGCTTTAGGCAGCAACAAAAGAACCCTTGACTGAGCACCAAGCACAGAACATGCAACAATAATGAATGAGGCCGAAATCTGGACTGTCAAAGGAGGCCGAACTGTCACAAGGAGACTAAACTGCAACTATTACAAGGGGGCCACACCACACATAGAGCAATCCGCCACACTTTGAAGAGAAAGGAAAAGAGTGAGTGTAAGTGAGTAAAAAGGTGAGGGGGGAGGGTTTGTAGTTATAGTTTTAGGTTAGGGCTAGGCTAATAAAAATATAATTAAAAATAACATATTTAATTAATATAAATATTAATTTTATATGTTATAATTAAACATTAATTTATATTTTTTTTATTAAGCCTTAAAACAAAAACCAAACCCCAATCAAACCCACACTTAAAAACCAAAGGGTGAAGAACAAGTAAGGGTTTAGGAGAGGCTTTCTTAGTGGCAACACATGTCCATATAATTCTCAAGGGGACCAATTAACTTTATCATCACTGCTTATGGGGTACATCCCTCATGTGGTCATGCTCATCTTCATAATCTCTCCTATGTACTGTGGAACATCCTGGAAGAGAGGAAGAGGATCACATACCAACCAATCTTGGTATTACACCAAGATCTACCTGATCAAAGACCAGGTTGCCTCAGAACAAATCTGGGGTCTTAACCACCAAGGTACAAGACCAAGGATCAACCCATGCTTTAGACATGGGTACCCTAGAACATATCTAGGGGCTCTAGACATATCTAGGGACTTATACTGCTTGGTCCCAGACCAAGAACCCCAGGAGTGTACTTGGGGCCCTAGTTCTCAACTAGGGTCTTATGCCATCCTCCAGGGAGAATGGCTCTTGCAGCTGCATTAAATTCAACAATACAACTATATCCAAAAGAATAGAAAATATTCTAACGTAATAAGCAATGAGGCATCAATACATGAAAAATTCACAATGAGAGTGATAGCTAGGAAAAGGACTTGAAAAGTAAAGTTGCTTTGAAAGTGAAAATGCTTTGAAAGTAGAAGTATTTGAAAAGTAAAGTTCTTTGAAAATGAGATTGCAAATGCTGTGAATGTAGTGTGTAGATTGATTTTAATAAATTTTAGGTCTCTCTTTGATTAGGGGGATTAGATGTGATAGATACAAGCCTAGACTATGTGACTACCGCAAACCGTGATCCTCTCAACCAAAAGGAAGTGCTGGGTGCTCAATAAGCAAGGAAAACAAGGCCTTACCCTAGCTCCATAGGTCAAATCCGAAAAGCTTGGGCACTCAACAAGGGGGACACGTAGTGCCGTGAGATCATCCCGGATCTAGCACCCCAAGTATCTTCCACAAGCCTCCTTTTTGGTGGCGAAAACAATAACGATTGGATGCCTGATTACTAAACTCCCAACCTTTTCCCTTTCTTGTCACCCAGGATCCACAAAGTGGCAAGGGGAGAGAATACGGGGCAACGATGGAGCACATATATGATTACTTTTGCAATAATTTAAAAAATATACAAGCCTTCCGTTATTGCAAGGAAGGCTTATGCCAACCTCTTTGCAAGGTGGGGCAAAAAGTAAATAATTTGAAATGCTTTAAAGTTTGCTTAGGAAATCAAATTGCAACCCCACAACAATGGCACAAGTGGAGGACTAGCCTACCATTTTGGCCAAGGTGGGTATAATTGAAAGAATTAGAATTACTTGAAAGCTAAAGCAACCTCAAAAATGACACAAGTGGAGGACTAGCCTACTATTTTGGCCAAGTTCGGTAAAATGAAAGAAAATTAAAAGACTTGGAAATAAATGAGCAACCCCACAACAATGGCACAAGTGGAGGACTAGCCTACCGTTTTGGCCAAGGTGGGTGTAAAAGGAAATGCAAGAAAATAAAACTAATCCTAGCCTTCACGATTTTGCAAGGCTGGCTTAGGCCAATCTCTTTGCAAGGTGTGGGCAATATTTTCTAACTTATTACAATATCAGGTTTTTTATATTAACTTGAGAGAAGGCAAAGCCAAGAGACTCTCTCGGGTTGCTTACAATGATCTAGAAGAAGAAGATGAAGGGGGATTTGATATCCCAACTTTAGAATTCCTTTTGAAGGCCTTGGGGGCTCAAAACAAGTAGCACCTCTTCCTTCTTGTTGAAAATCTGCATAAAAATCAGCAAGGTATATTTTCTAGAAAATGTTACAAAACCAATAATCTTGTTAACTTTGATTAGCTCAATGAAACACCAATTTAAATGTAAAATTCTGAATATGAAATTGAAACTATTCTAGATCATAACAATGCTTGTAAATGAGAGAAAGGAAGGAAAGACTATTAGACAAATAATGGAAACTTTGGATGGTTGAATGAGTGAGTTTCCACTCTAAAGATCACTCCTCCAACCCTCTAGTGATCTACAAACAAGTATGCCTTTGCTACACAGGAAAACAAGGAGGTGAGAGCATCCAAAAAGCTTGCAAAATACTTTCCAAACTTTAAAAGAAACTACCACAAAATCAATAACAATACTACTACTAATTACATCCAAGAAAAATACTTTGCTGGAGTCTCCAAGTAAAACTAGTGAAAGAAAAAATGTAAGAAATGAAATGTAGTTGTATCACCTCACAAGAACACAATTAAAGGCACCAAGAGGACTCCCAATGCACACCATAGATTCTCCAAAGCTTCCTTTATTATCCCCAAAATGTTGCTACAAATACTTGTAGCAAGATTTACAATGAGAGAGGGAGAGAGAGAGAGAGGAATGGAGAATTTTGGCATAATAGACTTTCTATGAGAATAGATGAAGAAATGAGGAGTGGGTCTCTTTTATAGATGAGGAAGGGGAGAGACCCCACTTGGATGTGCTCCAAGTGTCATCCATCCATGGGAGGAAGATCTCTTCAAGGGGGCGCACTTTTAGGGTTAGTGAGCAAATTGAGGGATGAGGGGTGAGTGGGGAAAGGGGAAAACACCTTTCTCACTCACCAAAGGTAATTTAGGGTCAATGGGGGGTAAACCCAAAGTCTTAAGGGCCCTCATGGTATATTTTTAATTTTTCATGAGTTTGTGAGCAAGGGGGGCACCCCTCTTCTTAGGAAATGGTCACTTGTGGTTGTTGGCTAAACTAAAGGGGTCTTTCTAAGTTGAAAATCATTTTCCCAAATTAGGAAATACATTTGGGATCCTTTTCCCACTCTCTCTTATGCTTTTAGTGACTTTTACAAAATTTGGCTATTTTAATTAAGCCAATTACATGTTGATTTTTGACCGACTTGGACTCCTCATGGACAATGGCCTAGCAAAACTTGTCCAAATGAGCTGAGACTTGGTCCAAGGGTGTAGAGGTTCATAATCCATTTGATTTGAGTACTCATACCCCTATACAAAACTCCCAAGGACCACTTTTTTACATTTTAGATAAAAAATAATTAAAAATCCCCAGTTTGTGGGAATTTTAATTATTTAAAAAATCCTATCAAAACTTAACATAATTCCGCAAGACTCTAGGAAATGTCTAGCATGGTCATTTACAACATTCTTAGACCTTAGTTACCCCTTGGGCTCGATCATTAAAATGCCTTTCAACACTTTGGAGAATTATTGTGAGAGAAAAACTCAAGGATAATTAAAATTGCAATTAAGCAAGGTTAATTACCTGAGGAAAAAAAACACTCGATGAAAGGACTTCCCTAATGATAAAGTCCTAGGTAACTAGACAACAATTGACTCATGCTAGCATTGTTACAATATTATCCCATGTAGGGGAGCGAAAATTTCGATTACATAGAAAAGAGTGCCGGGGGAAAAATTTGCCCTATTGAGAAAAAATCTTCAAAATGGTTGTACCACTAGGCACATATCTTCATGGAACATGGAGTTGACCCCTAGTTGAAATAGGTGGTCAACCTCTGGCTCCACATGGGGACGTGTGTTCGATCTTTTTCGAAGGAGAGCATACGAGAACTTCATAATCTACAAAACAAAATGCTCACCAATATCCAACATAAGTACATGTATAAACACAATAATCAATAAATGAGATGCTATTGACAATAATTACATAAATGAAACTATGATACAATAAATAACATACATAAAATAACTATACAATCAAAAGAAATAATACAAAATTGAAAGAAAAGGAGAAGGGTTAGAAATACGTTACAAAGGGTGCCCCATGGACACTAGTTTGCTCATCATCTGAAAAAGAGTTTAAGCTGTTGCCCATTCCTTGGAATGTTTATGGGCTCACCATCCAAATCGTTGAGGTGGAAAGAATTTGGACCTGCTATTTCCTGAATCATATATGGACCCAACCCCAAACTGTCAAATTTGCCATGCTTGCCTAGTTTCTCTTTGCCTTTATCCCATAATAATACTGTGTCCCCAACTATGAAATTCCTCTGCCTAGCTGATTTATCAAAAGCCTTTTTAACCTTAATCTGACTCTTGCAATTCTGATCATAAGCCTTTCTCCTGCTTTCATCTAACTCTATTATCTGATTAACCCTGTTCTGAAATGCATCCTGTTCTGTAGAAAAATCCTGAACCAAACCATAAATTGGAAGTCTAAGGTGTACTGATAACCTAGCCTCCAAACCATAAACCAACTCAAAAGGACTTTTCCTTGTTTCTGCCTTCTTAGTTATTCTATTAGCCCATAATGCATATTTGATCTTACTATCCCAAGACCTTTTGTTCTCCCCAACAATTTTCTTAACTATGGTCATTAAGTTTTTATTACTTGACTCAGCTTGACCGTTTCCTTGGGGATAATAATCTGATGCATGAGATAAGATAATGCCATATTTAAAATAGAAAGAAGACATTTCTGATGAACAAAAAGCTTTAGCATTATCTGTTACTATCTTTGAAGGCACACCAAATCTAGTTATGATCCTGTCTTCAAGGAAGTCCATGACAACCTTTTCAGTTGCTGACTTAGTGGGAATGGCTTCAACCCATTTAGTGAAGTAATATGTAGCTGTTATGACCCATGAATAACCATTACTTGAATTATCTTTGAACTTTTCTATGAAGTCCAAACTCCACTGCTGAAAAGGTGCTTCAACCACTACTGGTTGCAAAGGGAGGGCAACTAGCTTCTGCTTTCTAGTAAAAAGTTGACAAGGTTCACATTTTCTTACAAATTGATAGACATTTGAAAAAATGGTGGGCCAATAACATCCCACTCTAAGGATTTTGTGTGTTGTTGTTTTAGCTGCATAATGACTACCACAAAATCTAGCATGGAATTCATCCACTAGTTTCTTAGATTCAACTTCATCCACACATCTAAGGATAATTCCATCAGGATTTCTCCATCCTAACCCATCTCTAGTGAGGACATACTTGGATGATTTTAATCTTAAAGCCCTTTTCTTATGACCCACTAGATGACTTGGACATGTGAGATTCTTAAGATAGAAAATAATACCTACATACCACTCAACATGTTCAAGCTTCAATAAATTAGGGGAAAAATCTGCATACCACTCAACCTGTTCAAGCTTCAATAAATCAGGGGAAAACTCTTGATTATTATTTTGGCAAATCATACCCAAGGCCTTTTCATTCCCTTTAGTCAACATCTTAGCTAATCCCTGCCCTTGACTAATTTGGTGGGTTTGATCTCCAAATCATACTCTTGGATTTTAGCAATCCATCTACCCCTTGAACCTAATCCCTCTGGCTGAGATAAGACATCTTTAACTGCTGAACTAGGCACATACCCAATTACTTTGGAATACCTAATAAATACTCTGAAATGTTTTAGGGACTTCACTAAAGCATAGGCATGTTTTTCAAACATGGGATATTTTAGCTTTGCATTTTGCAAGGCCCTACTCATGTAAGCAATGGGTTGATCATGGCCTTGGTCATTTTTCTGAAGTAACACACTAGCAATGGTATCTTCAGAAGCAAAGGAGAAAATTTGAAAGTCCGTGGAATAATCCAGACTTATGAGGACGGGAGCTTCCGATATGGCAGTCTTGATTTCCTGAAATGCTTTCTTACTTTCATCATTCCATTCAAACTTAACATCCTTCTTAAACAACTTATAGATAGGTTTGACTATTTCTGCATAATTTGGAATGAACCTATGGAAAAAATTGGTTTGGCCCAAGAAGTATTGGAGAACTTTCTTAGAAATAGGCAAAGGGACCCTTTCAATTGCTTCTACTCTCTTTGGGTCTAACTTGACCCCATCTTTTGAAATTATGTGGCCCAAGAGTTTCCCTTCTGTTACCCCAAAAACTGACTTAGCAGGATTTAAAGAAATTCCAAACTCCCTACATCTTTCAAAAACCTGTTTTAAGTGACCAATATGACTCTTCCCTTCCTTAGAAAACACTGTTAAATCATCCTGATAAATTTCAATGATTTTTCCAATTAACCCCCTAAAGGCATAATCCATAGCTCTTTGAAAAGTAGCTCCAACATTAGATAAGCCAAAAGACATTCTTATATATTCAAAGGTACCCCATGGAGTAGTGAAAGTAGTCTTATGCCTATCTTCTTCTTTGACCTTGATTTGATTATATCCTGAAAACCCATCAAACATTGAAATCATTCCTGATCCTATTACCCTTTGTAGCAATGTTTCCATTTTGGGAAGAGGATAATTGTCCTTTGTGCATGCAATATTTAAGTTTCTGAAATCTATACATAGCCTGATTTTACCGTTCTTCTTCCTAGCAACAACCAAGTTTGAACACCATGAAGAATGTCTAGTTTGGGCTATAATTCCTGCTGCTAACATTTTCTGTAACTCCTGTTGAACCAAAGGAGCTAACTTAGGGTTAATCTGTCTCAACTTCTGTCTAAAGGGCTTAACATCCTCCTTTAAAGGAATAACATGTTGAATCACATCCTCCCTATAGAATTTGAGTTCATCATAAGTGAAAGCCAAAACATCCCTATACTCTTTTAATACCTTGATAATTTCTTTCCTTTCATCCATAGGAGTGCTTTTTCCTACTTTCACCATCCTAGGCTCTTTATCAGTTCCTATGTTGACCTCAAAGTGATCACATGGTTTTGTACTTGATTCTTCCTTTGGTTTGTGACTATTATCCCCACTTTTTAGGGATAACTAGGAGATCATGTCTCGAGGCCCACAGGTCCTAGACATGGAGTACCGAGAGCAGGATTGACTTGAGCATGGCCCTGGAGGGCCCACCTTTTCTTCTTCCATTGTCTTTGTCTTGTCAGCAGCAGCAACATCCATCACCATCAGCTTGGTTTTGTATCAGAAGAGGTTCTTGCTCCATGAGGTAATTGGTCCAGGTATCATGGTATGTGTCACTTTTGATCATTGAAACCTTTGAATATATGCATCTGATTCCTTTTATCTCTAACAACTACTTGGATCTTACATTTTCCCACTTGACCATGTTTGGAGGGATTGACAGGGTGCCCT
>ML795225.1:399876-410283 GCA_009831015.1 Picea engelmannii | reverse complement strand
GATAGAGAAACCTTAAGCCATTGTTGAGGAAAGAAAGAGCCTAGCCTTAGCTACACTCCTATTTCCTCTCCCTATTGCTAGCCGTACTGTTCTGAAGCCAAGAAGAGTGAGACGTCCCTGGCCTAGGTCTACTACACTAGGGCTGTACTCTTTCTAGGGTTTGCTGAAAGGCCTTGCTTTAGCAACACCTCCCTCATCAAACCCTCTTGTTTTGGTTATATTTATTATTATTGAGCTAGCCGTTTGCCGAGAAGGAGGAGAGAGCACGAGGCCTTGCTTTAGCAACACCGGAGTGAGCTTCTCTCCCCTAGGGTTCCGATTTTGAGGCCCTGCTTTAGTAACACTTCAAAACTTTTCCCTCTAGTCCTTGAAATATTGCCTCCTTCAACCTGTGCGTCCTTCACTTATGACTCCATTAAACCCTAAGGCACTGATCTAAGACCTCAAACATTGAAGTAGAACCTGATCTAAACACTCTCAAAGATTTTGAATTGAAACCCTAACTACACTAACCCTAGCTCTAGCTAACCCTACTAACCCTAAGTTGCTGACGTCATTATTGGATATTTCATCTTCATTACAACAACGTTTCATCTTGTGAGCAATTGAATGTGGTTTTAGGCATAAATTGAGTAAAGTGTTGGTTTATTACATTGAATGCCGCATCATTCTAATAATTATTGATGAAGTGATATGATTTTTTCTGCTATTGATAGACATTGACTCCATCAATATTTATATTCAAATTGCTTATAAGTTCATCAGATAGTTCTTGATTGATATGAAGTACTAACCTATTGAAATAGCTTGCACGTGCCAGTTTGCTGTTGTCTTGTTTCAGGCAGGTACATTTCTTTGGGTTTTTACTTTATTATTGGCTGTTTAGCCGGGAACATCTGATTGGTGGTGATCTGTGAAAGGGGAAACTTGTCATTGTCTGATTATCCTTAGCCTCTTCAAAGCCCCAGGTCACCGGGGACGTCTCCCCTGGGCCTCACCTCCCTAAAGAGAAAGAACCCTCCCATCGTGGTGACATTGGGTGGGATAGGTTCCTGTTACGCCAGTTTGGCCTTCTACTTTATAGCCTTTCTTCCTAGCTACAAACTGTGCGATAACAGTGACCATCTTGTCTATCAAACAATCTTTCGTGTGCAATGAGGGGCCTAGGAACTGGATTAATCTTATTATCATTTTCTGTGTAATTACAACCCTCTTCTTTCTCATTAACATGAAACTCATAAAACTTTTGCATTTGATTCAAGAGTCCAATGGAGAGACTGAATGATTTTTTGTGATGAACTGGAAGTTCAAGCACCGCTAATACTTGAGATGCCAAAGTGCCCACTCGCTCTTGAATGGTAACGACCAGAGTCCTCAAGTCATCAAGTTCCTACCCCAGTTGAACAAAACACGAATTCGATCCAGAACGCTTGTAAGCCATGTTGAGGATGTTGTTCAAGCTTTGCTGCCACTCGACAAAATAGTATTGGAGCCAATGCTGAATGCTAGTGCCAGAATTGGAAATATAGCCCTTATCGACCAGGTTGGGGGAGAAGTACATGCCCTCGTACCAGAGAATTGGGCTTTGAAATCCATCTGTCCTGTCCCTTATCAAGAAATGATGTCTGAGAACAAGCGAACCTGGGCTTGTAAGATTTGATTCCATTGGTGCATGAGCGATAAGGCGAGTTAAGCCCCGTGGGAACTGCTAGCCCCCATGGTAGCTTCATGTGGACTAGCATGGAGTTGGCCGCACACATGGAGGAGATGGGGAGAGCGGTACGAGCAGACGATGCATTCAGACGTAGGGGACAGATGAAGGAGGAAAGGCATCCCATCCCCGTGAGAAAGCATAGGGAGCCAAGGAGGATGACCAAGGAGGGGGGATAGTAAGGGAGTGGGAGGTAAGGTGAGAAAGAGAGAAGTGGAGGGAAAAGATATAGAGATGGAGGGAGCCATGGGGGGAAAGCGACTGGACGCGAGGCAAAGGGAGAGGTTAACCACATGTCAAAGAGGGAGAGGTTAACCACATGTTAAAGAGGGAGAGGGCCAAACAAAAGGGAGGGGCCCTCCATCAATGACAAGAGAGCCAACTTCCCCTTGGACTTCGCAGTTGGCCAAATGGTCTGGAAGCGAGTTCATGTCCCGTTTGACGTGCCACGGGTACACCTAATTAAGTCCTTGAGGATGCCTTGAATATGATTGAAGATTGATTGGAGGCTTACATCCACTGCGAGGGTAGATGACTTGAGATGCCTTATCATGTTTTTGGAGTCCCCCACAACTGAGAGGGTTCTGATATTTCTGACTTTGGCTTTTACCAGTCCTTTTAGGAGAGCATACGCTTCGGCTTGGTTATTGGTGGCGACTCTCAAATTCCACAAGAAAGTGGACACAATATGGCCTCTAGGGCTATACAAAACCCATCCTGCACCTGCCACCCCGGGACTTTATCTCCCATTCACTCTCACATGTGTGCCCTATTGTCTCTACTTCTTTTCATACGCGTGGAATCTCTTTTTACCCATGCGCCTTACCTTCCTATTTTTCACACATGCGCCTTACTCACCTATTATTACACTCATGCTCCCTCTTATTTTTTCCTTGGGAAGTGCACCCTCACTCTCTATATATTGAGGCTTCCTCCAAATTATTCACAGTTGGATCTTTTGCAACAGCAACATACATACTTTCTCTCTCTCTTTCTCATTCTTCTTTACTCTAGCTTCTAGTTTTTTGTGCGGAGATAGCCACTCTATTGGTTCTTGTGCTTGTTTTCTGTGGTGCAATCAGCCCTTTGGCGAGACATTATTAAAGAATTGTTGTGCTTGTACCAAGCTTTTGGTTCTTATCCGTATTGTGTTTAAATTTGTGCATCAATTAGAAGCTTTCAGCCTCTTATTGTGGTGAAATTCTACCTTTTAATTGCGCGTTCTTTCTCTTTTCTATCCATCTTTCTAACGCTAACATTGCAGGGATTCTACCAAGCAAATTCACTATCATTTTCCTAATGTCTTGGGCAGTTTTACACGCTGTGAAAGACACTTTTGGCTGCTGATTTCGTGTTTTATTGCAGAAAATCAGACTTCAAATCAGCGGCGAGGTACTTAGGGACACCCCTTTGAGGTTGGCACGCACCGGCCCAAATGGAGAGGAGGTTTTCCGATGACACTTAGGGCATTCTCTCCCACAACTAGCATCTTTTCATGACTGATTTATTGTTATATCAGATCTGATTGGAGGGTGAAAAAGTGTGCTAACAAGCCCCAACCTGCTACACTCTTTTAGATTCAATTTGGGTTGCACCTTCTCAATGCAGTTCGAGGCATCCAACTAGTAGATCTTCCCATCTACCCCAATCCATGCATTTCTTTGCAGATATAGGCATCCATGCAATAGATCTACCTCTACCTCTACCACTTATAGCAACTCGTTGATCCATTTCTTCATATCTGCAACCAAATAGTGAATCCGTCATCAAAGAAACACCCACGCCACTCTTGTTAGAGAGTCCAAGCCTACCTGGTTTTGATACATGTTAGAAACCAAGAGAAACCAGAGAAGAAAAGTAATCACAAAACAACAAACAGATGAAAGTATCTACAAAAGAGTGAAACCCTTTATCGAGAAAACCAACACTCAAGATATATATCTTTATTGACCTTATCCAAGTCATCCAAACACCAAGCTACTTGAGGCATCTTAAAATGGAGTTCTTCAAGGCTTTAAATATGCTTCATCACAACAAATACGATGGGTTACCCGATACCATGAGCCTGTAAACCACTAATGGTAAACCCATCAATGACCTTATCTAGGTTATCTTATCTACTCTATGACCAAGTCAAGCTTAACCCAACAATGTGTGCTTTCTTCCTTGTGTAAAAATAGCATGAGTAAAGGGAGAAAGTCCACAAAACCAAACTTTTTCAATACACGTGCTTTAGTGTCCACCTAAGCCACATGGCATGAGGACATGGGACACAAAGGACACGAGAATACGAGTATCCAACACGTGACACTTCGACCTTGAAAACAGGACACGAGAGACATGTTATATATATATATTAAAAAATTACAAATTACGTTGAAATCCTTACTCCGACAGCTAGGCATCTTGTTATCTAGTGATTTCCTTGCTGCAAATGAGATTAACAACTCACAAAACAAAAATACACTGCTAGAATATTCAACTCAAATAAAGACAGAAGAAGTAATACTAGAAACCAAATCATGCACAGATTAACACCAATATTTTTGGGTAGATATCCCTGGAAAAACCCCGAAGAGAAAACCGGTATTGAGATGATTTTATTATGATAAAATCAGGGCTCCTGTAACAGGGATTATAGCTCACTGAGAGAAATACAACTACAAACAAACCTGACAAAGTCTGTTCTGCTGTACGACCAAGATCTGGCATGCTTTTTGAGGTGTACGTGGTGTTAGCGATAAAAAAATGCACTGGCATTTTTGAAAGAATGATGCCTAATCTTGTAGGGAACATTTGGCTAGCTTCTCGGGCTCCAAATGCAGATTTGAAAGCACCATTGGAAAGCTTAGGATTTGTAGATGTCGATCGACTATTTAATCATGCAAAACGGACTCTCCATGATTGAGAAATTTGATTTTAAAAAAATCTGCGCTTTCACTAGCGCAAAAGGCAGAATTATAACTAGTTAGCTGGTGAAAGCTCCGCCTTTCACCAGCGAAGGAGAGGATTTTCAGGTAAATTAGCTGGTGAAAAGCTGTCACGGCCAGAATAGCCGAATTTTTGCCCAGATCGGGATTTTTTGGGTTTGAATGGTTTGAAATCTTCTTCAATAAGCTGGTTATGAATGATCAAATCAAAATCTGAAGGCCATTCTTGGAGATGAAAGTCAAAAGGGAATTTTTTGACTAGATTTGGTCATTTTCAAGGGCAAAATGANAGGGATCAAATGACACATCACCCAATTCGAATTTTATCTTTGGAGGACCAAATCAAACAGCCTTGGGAGGCTAAAACTGCACTTCATTAGCAATCTACTATTTTTAGAGATCATTAAATAGTACCTTTCCTATTTTGTTTTGATTTTCCATTCTAGATCTATTTTTATAGGATCTCATCCTACACTTGTTGTATCTGTTTTGATTTGACTATTTTTAGTAAATCTGATCCATCTTTCAAGGATCTAGATTTCATCTTGTAAGGCTATAAAGCCAAAGACATTTGGAGCATTAAGGGGTCAATTCTGGATACATTTTTGGCTATGTACTTTGACACTTTCTTGCCATATGAATGAGAGTTTTCTTTGTTCATTATATATCAGTCTGTCCATATTTTCCATTATTCTATATTTAATTCTATTCAATTCAGTTGTTCAGAACTGTCATCTTCTGATATAGCTCATGGATATGAATTAGATCTCCTTTATATTCTTGTATAACCCTACAGATTTGTATTTGGTTATCTTGAATGTTTTTCTTTATACCTTGATTATTTTCTATAACTGATATCTAGTTTCTCGAAGCGCTGTTTATTTAGAGGCATGACATGTTGTCTTTTTGCTAAGCCTTCTCAGTTATCCCATTGTTCCAAACACTTGATTGTTAGTGATTTCTTAAGTTACCAAGCATCCTTAGCCTACAACCCTAAGGAGTTTCTTGGAGTGATAACACGTGGATTTCCTTAAGAAAATCYGTGTATACGTGCTTGTTTCCACTGAAACCCGCGTACATGAGCTCAAGGATTGTACAAAAAACTCTATATGAYGCAACCCTTTCTTGTGGCTTCAATCTATTGAAACCCACGTGCGACTGCCTCTGTTCTCTCATCTTCTTGACCTGATCTCTAGATGGAAGTCCTCCACCTATCCAAGAYCTCCTTGAATCACAGTCCTTTGTGATTCAACCGTGTCTCACACACAAGTGTCTTCCTCCTTCACCCTAGCTTTGCTTTTATAATCTTGAGTTATGACCTAACCCCAATCTCCAAATTGATTGACAGTTGAGATTACTTCTCATCTCACTTGAGCTCAATGGCTAAAATTAAATGCCAATTACTTTTAGCATTTCCTTAAATAATTCAACTAATTAATAAAAGCATTTTACTTTGATAATTCCTTTAATTAACGTAAAGTCTCAAGGTAGAAGGCTTTGGACGATTTCCACACGTCTAGACACTTAGACCTGTGCGAAAATACCTATCCGATGCTACCAACATCAACACTCCCTCTTAGCAAGGAAGGTATTCTGCACCACTCCAAGTTTGTTTCTGAAGAACACAAACTTCCCTTTAACTAAGGGTTTGGTCAGAATACCTGCAACCTGCTCATCTGTGGAAATATACTGAAGCTTCACTACTCCCTTCTGGATCCTATCTTGAATGAAGTGATATTTGATCTCTATATGCTTGGACCTATCATGGAATACTAGATTCTCTGAGAGTTTGATACAACTCTGATTATCGCAGTATATCATTGTAGGCTCCAACTCCTGATCAAATAAACCTATAAGCAATTTGCGAAACCAAATGGCTTCACAACTAGCCATACTCGCTACTATATACTCTACCTCTGTTGAACTAAGTGCTACAAAAGTCTGTTTTCTGCTGAACCAAATAATCACTGTTGATCGCAAGTTGAAGCAACACCCCGAGGTACTCTTTTTGTCTACTGCACTTCCTTCCCAATCTGAGTCTATATATCCCTGCAACTCCACTCCATCTCCTCCAAGATACCTCAACCCATACTTCACTGTACCTCTCAAGTACCTGAGCACATGCTTTGTTGCTATCCAATGCACCTACCTCAACTCCACCATGAACTGACTCAAGGTGTTCACAACAAAACATATATCTGGCGTGATGTTGACCAAATACATCAAGGACCCTATCAACTGTCTGTATATCCTGGGATCCACCAACTCTGAATGGAAGTGACAACCTTCTTTAGATTGGTAACCATAGGTGTAGCCATTGGTCTACAATCCTCCATCCTGAATCTCCTCAAGATCTCAACTGCATACTTCCTTTGTCCAAGGAAGATCTTTCCCGATACCTGTCATACCTCTAACCCCAAGAAATAATGCATCAAGCCAATGTCCTTCATCTCAAACTCAGTAGCTTGTTATTGCACAAATTGTAGGTTGGGCAAAGCCCGACCCAATCCAAAAGATGGTGAGAACTATGGGAATACCTATCCACTGTCACCTTAGGTAAGTACTCCCCTCGCTTTAGTGAAGGAGAGATCCTACACAAGGGGGGTACCCTAGGTGGCCCTAGGGGGAAATGAAATGGAAAGTGGAGTAATGGAAGATGATGCCCCTATAGGTCAAGCTAAGAAGTGGAAGATGGCTTGGAAATAAGTCTTGGTGATGGTCAATGGTTGCCAAATGCTTGAGTCCCTGTAGAAGAGAGTTGTACTTGCCCGAGACAAGAGAAAGACAAGTATACAAGTCCGATATTCCAATGGACAAGCAAGTGAAGCTTGTTGTCCTAAATAGCAGCAGTAAACAATGATATAAATAAGCAAATGATAATAGAAGCTGCTAGATATGTCACTGGAAGTCAAATAAAGATGCAAGAGATTAAGCTAGCAATGTCTAGTATAACTCAAGTAAGATAAAGCTAGACTTTAATGATAAAGTAAGGCTGTTAAGAAAAGTTATTGAAGAGATATTATGACAGCCTTATGGCTGTAGCAAAAGGTTCCTACAGCAGCAAAATTCAACCACCAAAAATCACAAATAAACCACCCAAAACATGCGCTAAGATTAGTAGATTATTATGGCAGCTTCTTAGCAATTTATGATGGTTGAAAAATGAGTAAGAGAAAGAAGTTTAAATGATTTTGTTGCAGCCCTAATGGCTGTAGCATAAAGTTTATTACAACAATAAGATATCCTTGACCAATCAAAACGCCCTAGTGGCTCAAGCAAGCTATTAAGGCAAATAATTGATTCCACTTTAAACAATTTGAATATCTCGTAAAATCACGCATTCCAATGCAATTTTCAGATTAGTGCTTTGTATCTATTAGGTAAATGGAGTCTTGGATGTAAGACTAGATCCACAATATCACTAGGAGTGTAGGCTCTTCTACTCCCTAGAGCATGCAAAACCAACTAAGGTAAGGCTAGGAGGGTGTAAGCCCTTTTACTCCTCCTAGCAACCTTGTAAAAATGGCTTACAACTAGAAAATAAGATGAACCTTGGTGGAGGGTGTATGCCCTTGTACTCCTCCAAGGGTTTAAGACAAGAATATCAATGAAACTAGAAGAAAATACCAAAATACAGAAATGTCCTTACCAATTCCACAAAATAGCATGAACAAACACTAGGTTACCAAGCAATATCTATCCAAAGCAAGAGATCAAGCCTCCAAGAGGTGCACACCACCTTAGCTCCACAATATACCAAGAGAGAAACACCAAGAGATAGTTGCATAAGAGAGAGAGAATCCAAATTTCCCAAGTAGGACGCAAATTTCAGCCAAGTAGTCTTCTCTAATGAGAGAGCTATGTTCAAATGAAATGAAATTGATCCTTATTTATACAAAACTCCTAAAAGGTGTTTGTCCACATAAAGTTAGGCTAAACCACAAAGTAAGGAGGCCAACCCCCTTTACTTTGCCCCTTTACAAAATAATTTTAAGTTTGCACATGAAGAAAACCCTAAAAATGTGACGTCAACCCCTTCTAGGGTGACGTCTTGGTCACTTTGGCAAGACGTTGAGCTTGAGGATGAAATCGTTGGGCCTCCAAAGGCCTTCCCTTCATGCGTTGGGGTCTTCTCTCCAAGGTACAATGGATCTTCCTCATCAAAAGTGCCAAGTGTCCATCAAACATCACATCACCACTAAAACCCTAGCCCTAGGGTGATGCCAATCCCTCCAAGATGATGTTTTAGCCTCCAAAGGCAAATCGTTGGGCTTGTAAGGGCTAGGTGAGGTCCTCCAAGGTCTCTTCCTTTGCCTCCAAAGGCAACGTTCATCACCTGTACTGCCCTAAGGTCTGGGCCATGGCATCCAACCGATGGGCTTCCTGTCCCAATGAAGGCCCAAGCTGGGCTCGTCCCTCCAAAATGTCCATCAACAAGGTCCTGCAAAGACAGACAAGTACACCCTCCAAGGATCTCAAGTCAAAGCATCATGGCAAGTAAAATCACATTTAATATAAGAGCCACCTAAGCATGTACATAAAAAACTACCTCATCAAATTAAACAAGTGTTCAAAGACCCAATGCAATTTTCTAAGTTTAGGTATGGGAGGGTTGACAAGGTGACCTATTGGGTGAATCAATCCTTAAGTCAAGGAGTGTTTCCTAGGTGGAAACCTCTCTAAGTCATGTGGAGAAGATGAAGTGGATGGGGGTAAGACTTTTGGGCATGGGGTTCATGACATATAAGGGTTCGTATTGTCTCATTTATGGGTGCCTTTGTAGAGGGTGTGCTGAACCTTCGTTTTCAATGCATCCTTTTTCCAAGCCCATTTATTGCCATTAATTATTAAAATGTTTCCAGGTTGAAACCAAGGTGGGACTTCTACCTAAGCATGAAAAACATTGCCCACCTTGACTCTACCCTAGTCACACTATGCTTCCCCAAGTTGAAAACAATGTGTTGGACTTCTACCTAAGCATGAAAAACATCTCCTGTTGAAATAATGTAACTGTGAAGAGTATTCTTATTATTATTGTTATTTTATTCATAAGATTAATCCCCATTGAGGATTAATCATGTCGGTAATTGTATTAAGACCAAATCCCCTTTTGCGGATTGGTCAACAAACAATTATAATAGGCAGAATAAGAAGTCGGCCCCAACAGTTAGTAAGAAGACCCAGAAATATAATAAAGGTGGGTTTACCCACCCAGATTAAGAAGTCGGCCTTGCCACTGAAGAGACACTTCACACATACCAGAACTTGTATAAATAAAGGAGGCTAGCGCCTCATTTGATTACAACTCACTTGCTCAGTTTGAGAGACAAGTTCTGATCTGTTACCGACAAAGGAGAGAGGGAGAAGAGTGGTGCATCTTTTGGAGAGGACTATCTGTATTGGTTTGAGTTATCTCTTGACATTATATTGGCAATTTATGATAAGGAAGTTTTTGCTGGGTTTTCTTCCCCTAGAGGGTTTCCCAGGATAAATGCTATGTCCCTTGTGAATGTGTATTTCTCAGTGATCTTGTTCTTATGTTGCTCTTATCTATTGAAATGTAAAGAACTATAATAATGGCATAAACATTAACATGGTATCAGAGCCAACCTGAAGGAAGCAAATTTCGCAAGAGGAAAAACGTCACTGTTACCGTACCCAAAAATTAGGGTTTTGCAAAAGTGAATATTTTCATCCCTAAAACCACCTAGAAAGCTGCGCCCTCCCCCAAGGATCATTTTGGCACTTAGAGTGCACCTTTTCAGT
>ML795225.1:378671-394257 GCA_009831015.1 Picea engelmannii | reverse complement strand
ACTATAATAATGGCATAAACATTAACATCTCCCACACACGCTCTACCTTGGTTGGCATTTTTTTATATTGTTATTTTTCACGGGTCCCATCAATTTCTTATGAGAGACATTTCATTGTCCTCGGGATCCCTGGGCGAGCATTTAGAAGGTTTATGATTGGATTTTATCTTTTGCCAGCTACAAACCTCTGGGCCTTTAACTCCTTCCCATGACACGAGGTACAATCCCTTCTTGGGTCAATACACCCGAAAATCCCAAAAGATAAGGAGACGAATAAGGGGTGAAGTGTGAAAAATGGTAAGTATGATCGAGAATGGCATGATGACTCGTCAAGGAGACCTACCAATAGCAAACCCATCCCTAAGGGTGACCACTTACTAGGGCACAATGTCAACCACCAAGGTGGAACAGGGAAAAGAGCATAATTTCCAAGGAGACGTTCTATAATCAAAAGTAGCTTTAAATGCAAGATACTCAAATGCCTCAAATATTAAAGTGACACTTACCACAATACCTGACTTGTATGTCATGGAGCAAGACCCATCGTCTTCTGGAAGCAAGCTGATGTGGTTGATGCCATCGTCACGAATCCAGGATGTGTGTTGCTGAAGTGGGGTCTCTGTCTGTGCATGTGGACACTGTCAGTCATCCGTCTCTCGGTACTTCATGTCTGTAACCTGACGGCCTCGAGACATCATCTCCTTAGTTATCCCTAGAAATTGGGGATAACATAGCTAAATCTGCTTTACACCGTGCAATAAGCTCTTCTACACCTGTGAGAAACAAATCATCTACTTACAGAATCAAGATGAGTGGATCTGCCCCAACAAGTATGAAGTACAAATTAGGATCTGCCATGCTCTTGGTAAAGCCCATACTCTGCAAGTATTCATCAATCTTGGAATACCATGCCTTGGGTGCCTATTTGAGTTCGTACAAGGCTTTCTTAAGTCAACACCCATGAGACTCCCTCCCATGTACCTCGAAGCCCTAAGGTTGCTCTATATATACTTCCTCCTCAATGATCCCATTGAGGAAAATTGTTTTCACATCCATCTGATGTATCCTCCACCTCATAATTGAAGCAATAGAAATAACAACTCAGATAGAAGCATACTTGGCGACTGGAGTAAACATCTCCTCGTAGTCCACTCCCTCGTTCTGGGAGAACCCTCTCGCTACAAACCTTGCCTTGAACTTCTTGATGCTACCATCTGTAGCATGCTTGATCTTGTAGAGCTACCTAGAACTCCCAATTGATTTCCCCTTCGGTCTCGACACCATGTCCCAAACATCATTCCTCATAATAGAGGTGTACTCCTCTACTATGGCATCCCGCCATATCTGCTGATCTGATGCTTCCTCAAAACTGGAAGGTTCAACATTAATGATGCTACTCATAAGTGTCATATAGTTTGGAAACTTTCTCGGAGGCCTGTCCTCTCTGATTGCAATCCTAGGAGCCTCACCAACATCCCTCAATGTCTGCAATAGCCACCTGGGTCTCCTGACAGGACTGGAAGGGGCCAACTCCTCCCCACCTAAAGTCTGAGTTGCTGACTGCTGCTCATCCTTCAGAGTCTGCTGCTCCTTGTCCTCTATCACTGCTGATGACTCTCGAGATCTCCGAGATGCTAAGTTCTCCTCGAACTTAACATCTCTACTCACAACTATCTTCTTTTGCGCTAGCACGAAGATCCTGTAAGCCTTTGAGGTCTCGCTATACCCCACAAATATACCCCTCTGTCCTGAAGGCTCCAGCTTCGTCCTCTTCTCCATAGGCACATGGATGTAAATTGTGTTACCACACGATTTGTAGTTAGGGCAAAGTCCGACCCAAACAACAAACATGTGACACAATTAGGAACATCTATCATTGTCACCTCAATAGATATCCCACTCGTTTTAGTGATGGACAAGTCCAATTCAAGGGAGGCTTCCCGTGTGACCCCAGGGGGATTGCAAGGGGAGAGGCCAAGAGTTGAAGGAACCACCCCTGTAAGTCACGATTCAAAGATCTTGAGGCTCGATGGAGGATGAGTATAAGTCAAGGGCAAGGCTGCCAATTGATAGTACCTGCAAAACAGATGTCAGACAACCCGAACCAAGACAATATATGATGAAATAAGCCTCGAGACAAGAGAGAAATCAGCAAGAAACCCTGCTGTCCCAAAATTGCAGCATATGACAATGATATATCAGCAAACATAGAATTATAACAGCTGCAAATTAGACCATCAAAATCAATATATGATATTGGACAAGAAAGCTTGCAATTAGTAAACAATTTTCCAATGCTTAAACCAAGATTTTGATGTCAAAAGAGGACTGTAAAAAAATGTTATCAGCAAATAATTACGACAGCCCTATGGCTGTAGCAAACTTTTGCTACAGCAGAAAATTCTAACCACTAAAATCAGCAAGTAAACCATCCAAACAATAGCCCTTTATCAATAGATTAATTATCACAACTCACAAGCAATTTTCAGCAGTAGAAAAGTAGAGAAATTGTATGAGAAAGAGTGTTTGCTACAGTTCTAATGACTGTAGCTTAAAGTTTATTATAGCAGACTAACCACTTGACAAAACAAGTAGAAGAGAGTCTAAAGCAGGTAGAATTCAAATCCAACTTGATCAATTTCAAACCATCAATTTTCACATTTACCATTGCAATAATTTACGTTCTCCGGTGTGATTAGTGCCTTGTTATTGGGTAAATGGAGTCTCTTTCTTGGGAGGCAAACTAACCAAAGAGGAAGAAGAAGTTTTTCTTGAGAGTTAAACCCTTATAAAACCCAAGAAAACAAAAATCCTTCCAAATCGTCTAGCTTGGAATCCAAGATGAACTAAGGTTTAAAAAATTCTCTAGGGGTGTAAACCCTCTTACTCCCTAGAGAAAACAAACCCTATCCAAGCCTTGCAACAAGGGTGTAAACCCTCCTACTCCTTGTGGCAAGCCTTGTAGCCTTTCAATAGCAAAGAAGATAAATTTTGGTGGAGGGTGTAAGCCCTTTTACTCCTAGGGTTTTAAGATATATTTCTTGAATTTAAACAAGCAAGATGACAATAAATTGCAGAAATTACTCACCAAATCCAAGAGATAGCATGCAAGAAAACCCTTAATACCTAGAATCATGCAATGATTTGCCAAAGAAAACAATCCAAGAGAAGTCGCTAGCCTTTATAGGCTCCAACAAACAACTATTGCAGCCATTTACACCAGAAAAAGAGAGGCTGAAATTCTCCAAGAGGGCTGAAATTGCAGTCCAAAGAGCAATATTATCAAGTGATGAGTTATCTCCAAGTGAAAAATGATTTGCCTCTATTTCTAAAGGAAAACCCAAGTCATAGCTTGTCCATATTACAATTAAATCCTTAATTTTAGACTAAAAACAAAGTTACAATGCTTAATTAGCCAATCGTTTGCTCCTTTTGCCCACATAGGCTACAAAATGACCAAAAATAACAAAATGATGGCATGTAATCCCATAAAGTTCCTACCCAAGGTGGCATGTGTGAAAGTAGGCCTCCAAAGGCTAGGATGTCAAGTTAGGAAGGTGCCACGTCATCCCCAAATCAAGCTATAATGTGGGGCTTCAAGCCCACAACACCACCAAGTGCACCAAATGTGCCAAATGTCCCCTCAAAAGTGTGACGTCATGCTACCCAAGTGGAACGTTTGGGCATAAGAGGGTGACGTTCTCTTCTCTTCATGTTTCCGAGCCTCGTCCAAGTGTTAGAGACATCATCCAAGGTGTAACATTCATCATCTTTAGGCCTCCAATGTGTGGGGTGCAACATGCATCCGGTGGGCTTTCAAGCCCCTATGAAGGTCCAAGTGGCTTAGTCCCTTCATGAATGACTTTCACCGGGCAAGGTCCTGCAAAGACAAGCAAATATGCCCTCCAAGGGTCCACAAGTCATATGAATCATGCCATGTAAGCCACATTTAATAAAAGAACCACTTAAACAAGTGCACTAAGTCCCCCCTTTTCAAATTAAACAAATGCTCAACGACCTTATAAAATTCGCCAAATTTAGTTATGGGAGGGGTGTCGTGATGCCCTATTGGGTAGGCCAATCCCTAAGTCAAGGAATGTTTCCCAAGAAGACCCTCTCTAGGCCATGTAGTGAGTATGAGGTGCATTGGGGTAGTACTTTTGGGCATGGGGTTCTTGACCTATCAAGGGCTCATATTGTCTCATTTATGGGTTTCTTTGTGGAGGGTGTTTTGAATACCTTCATTTGCAATTCAACATTTTTTCAAGCCCTTTATTTGCCTTTCATTTTTATATGGTTCGAACATCGAGTGCTATACACAATGGAAAGAAAAAAAGCACCACAATGCCATTTGAAGTTAGAACACATTGAGTGCTATATGCATTGGAAATTAAAGGACATCGCAATGCATTCCCCCATCAAGTGGGACATTTTTATTTTTTATTTTTTTAAAGGTCCTTCATTTTTATGGGGAAGCGTTTCATGGCTCTTAGGACCTTAGGGAGAGCATCTAGAAGGATAAATTATGGATTTTGACTTTTATAGTGTTAGCTACAACACCTTTGGGCCTTCACCCCTTCTTCCCATGAAATAAGGTGCAAGCCCTTCTTGGGGTCAATGAACCCAAAAACCCAAAAGATGAGGGAACGGAGGGGAAGAAGTGTGGAAAGTGGTAAGTAGGAGTGGGAATGGTATGATGACCCTTCAAGAAGACCCCCCAGTAGCAACCCTTTTCCCGAGGGAGACCAACTCACTAGGATACCATGTCAACCACCAAGGTGAAATAAGGCAAAAGGTATAATTTCCAAGCAAGCGTTCCATAATCAAGAAGGGACCCTTTGCAACATGCTCAAATGCCTCAATTACTAAAGTGACACTTACCATGAGACTGGACTTGTTACCTCATGAAGCAAGACCTGTTGTCCTTTCTGGGCCAGGTTGGTGTGGTAGACGCTGCTATGCTGCTGACGATGAATGGTGATGTGTGGTGGAGAGGATGGGCTCTGTCTACTCAATGTGGGCTCAGCTGGTCACCTAGCTTTTGGCACTCCATGTCTGCTACCTACGAGCCTCGAGACATCATCTCCTAGTTACCCCTAGGCTGGGGGGGTAACATATGGCTCCTACATGGGGACATGTGCTCGCACACACTTAACATCTCCTAGTATGACCTATGCTTACACACACTTAAACAAAAAACTAGAGTATTGGAGGGTGGCGAACTCACTGTTTTATTTATACAAGCAAAATTTCAAAAATTTAAAATTGGCAACTATAAGATTTCTAAAAGAATTTTTTTTTGCATTTTTCAAAAACTTCTAACTAACAACTATGCATAGATGCAAGAAAAACAATATGTAAATTAAATACATGTATGCAAATCTAAGCAAATGCAACTACACTATCATGAAATGAATATGCAATGCAGAAATGAATGACCTACCGACTCATCTGGGGCCTGTAGAAGTCAAAACCCTAAAGATGTCAGGTGAAATCATACAACCAATGCAACCAACTGATCATCTCATCAAGGTATCTCCCCCTGTGCCTAATGTTGTAATACAACAAAGATAAGTCAAGTACATAATAATCGTGAGCATAAATAAGCATGTGATCAATCATAGAAAGCAACTCATGGAGGTGGGTGGGAGGGAGATAATCATGCTGGAAAGAATAGCCATGAGTTTGATCCATCCATTTTTGAATAAGGCTACCACATATAGGCATTGGGTCATATTCTTCCTTACTCGCATGATCGCTCCTTTCTTAACGTTGAGAGGACTTGAAAGATCCGAAGAAGACCTTATGATTTCCCAGAGAAACAGGCACAAGAGAAGGGATAGACATAGATCTGGAGACATGACCCTTCTCCATGTTCACAACATGTTGCTTTTTTATACGTGCTTGCAAGTCCCTGCATACTGCCCCATGCTGAAAATATTGCTACTCTATGGCATGGATCTCTAACTGTTTTGAGCTGGCCACATCCTCATGTCCATCAAAATTCGAGCATGAAGATGGTTGAGAATCGTTATGAAATAATAGTTCTAAGTGTTCAAAAAGATAATCCCCAAGGTATGGTTGGAAATCAACTTACGTGTACTGCAACAAACCATCCCTCGGTGGATGAAAAAAGTCAGTGATCATATCATCATTAGGTTGCTAAGTATCTGGATCGTCCACGTATGAAAAGCAATCTTCCAAAGGAAATATTTCTGGATTCTTTATCTAGAAGCTGCCCTCGATGTCGTAGATGGGGTCTTTATCAAAACCAAAAGAACTAATATTCCATCCACGCTCCCTGACACATATGAAATCATCAATATGTTTGTCAACTATGAAGGTTGCTCCATGAATTCACCTGTATCATTGGACTTGATTACTTCTTCGCAAAGCTGGACAACTTCATCTTCCTCAAGAGGGAAAATAGACACCAATGTCTCGTGTAGGCTTTTAGCATGAGAAACTTCGTCGGGATCTTCTTGGCAACTTTCTTCATAGATCTGTTCTTCAAGCATTTCTTCATCTGCAAGGGCTTGCTCTTTAGTAAGAGGTGCTTCACCAAGTTGTTCTTCAGTACATTCTTGATGTGACCCCTTTATAAGACTCATCAAACTCTCAATGACTTCATCGACAACTTTTTCTTTTCCATCTGCAAAAGCGTCCTCGTGATTCGGTAAGTTCTGGGCAATGGCACATCCTGAGCGTTGTGAAATTCCCAAGGTGCCATAATTCCATTATCTGAAATAACACTTGAATGGAGTTGCCAGATGAGCATAAGGATCATCGAAGATGGAGAGGGTATCTTCCCTTAATGGAGTCGCCAGATAAACTTATATGAAGTTCATCGAAAGTTGATAAGAGGGTAATTCCCTTAATGGAGTCGCCAGGCAAGCTTTGGGTAAAAGGATTTGAGGGAAACACTTGCCAAATGTCGTTTTGGGCTCAGAAAGGATCCAAAATCCTCCCCGACAATGACACCAAAAATGTTATCGCATGATTTGTAGTCAGGGCAAAGCCCGACCCAAACAACAAACGTGTGACACAACTGGGGACACCTACCACTGTCACTTCAATAGATATCCCCCTCGTTTTAGTGATGGACAAGTCCAACACAAGGGAGGCTTCCCGGGTGACCCTAGGGGATTGCAAGGGGAGAGGCGAAGAGCTGAAGGAACCACCCTTGAAGATATTGAGGCTTGATGGACGATGAGTATAAGTCAAGGGAAAGGCTGCCAATTGATAGTACCTGCAAAATAGATGTTAGACAACCCAAACCAAGACAATATATGATGAAATAAGCCCTGAGACAAGAGGGAAATCAACAAGAAACCCCACTGTCCCAAAATTGCAGCGTATGACAATGATATATCAGCAACAATAGAATTATAACAGCGCAAATTAGACCATCAAAATCAACATATGATATTGAACAAGAAAGCTTGCAATTAGTAAACAATTTTCCAATGTTTAAACCAAGATTTTGATGTCAAAAGAGGGATGTAAAAAGGTGTTATCAACAAATAATTATGACAGCCCTATGGCTGTAGCAAACTTTTTCTACAACAACAAATTCTAAGCATTAAAATGAGCAAGTAAACCATTCAAACAATAGCCCTTTATCAGTAGATTAATTATCACAGCTCACAAGCAATTTTCAGCAGTAGGAAAGTAGAGAAATTGTATGAGAAAGAGTGTTTGCTGCAGCCCTAATGGATGTAGCTTAAAGTTTATTACAGCAGGCTAACCACTTGACAAAACAAGACGCCCTTGAAGTAGAAGAAAGTCTAAAGCATGTAGAATTCAAATCCAACTTGATCAATTTCAAACCATCAATTTTCATGTTTACCAAAGCAATAATTTACGTTCTCCTCTGTGATTAGTGCCTTGTTATTGGGTAAATGGAGTCTCTTTCTTGGGAGAAAAACTAACCAAAGAGGAAGAAGAAGTTTTTCTTGAGAGTTAAACCCTTATGAAACCCAAGAAAACAACAATCCTTCCAAATCATTTAGCTTGGAATCCAAGATGAAGTAAGGTTTAAAAAATCTTCTAGGGTGTAAACCCTCTTACTCCCTAGAGAAAACCAACCCTAGCCAAGCCTTGCAACAAGGGTGTAAACCCTACTCCTTGTGGCAAGCCTTGTAGCCTTTCAATAACAAAGAAGAATAAACTTTGTTGGAGCGTGTAAGCCCTTTTACCCCTCCTAGGGTTTGAAGATATATTTTTTGAATTTAAACAAGCAAGATGACTATAAATTGCAGAAATTACTCACCAAATCCAAGGGATAGCATGCAAGAAAACCCTTACTACCAAGCATCATCCAACGATTTTCCAAAGAAAACCATCCGAGAGAAGTTGCTAGCCTTTAATGCTTCAATAAACAAGTATTGCATCCATTTGGACAAGAAAAAGTGAGGCTGAAATTCTCCAAGAGGGTCGAAATTGCAGTCCAAAAAGTAATATTATCAAGTGATGAGTTATCTCCAAGTGAAAAATGACTTGCTTCTATTTATATAGCTTAACCCAGGTCATAGTTTGTCTACATTACAATTAAATCCTTAATTTTAGGCTAAAACCAAAGTTACAATGCTTAATTAGCAAATCGTTTTGCTCCTTTTGCCCACATAGGCTACAAAATGACCAAAAATAACAAAATAATGTCATGTAAGCCCATAAAGATCCTACCCAAGGTGGCACGTGTGAAAGTAGGCCTCCAAAGGCTAGGACGTCAAGCTAGGAAGGTGCCACGTCATCCCCAAATCAAGCTATAATGTGGGGCTTCAAGCCCACAACACCACCAACTGCACCAAATGTGCCAAACATCCCCTCAAAAGTGTGACGTCTTGCTACCCAAGAGGAACTTTTGGGCATAGGAGGGTGATGTCCTCTTTTCTTCATGTTTCCAAGCCTCATCCAAGTGTTAGAGACATCATCCAAGGTGCAACGTTCATCATCTTTAGGCCTCTAATATGTGGGGCACAACATCCATCCGGTTGGCTTTCAAGGCCCTATGAAGGTCCAAGTGGCTTAGTCCCTTCATGAATGACTTTCAACAGGCAAGGTCCTGCAAAGACAAACAAATATGCCCTCCAAGGGTCCACAAGTCATATGAATCGTGCCAAGTAAGCCACATTTAATAAAAGAACCACCCAAACAAGTGCATTGAGTCCCCCCTTTTCAAATTAAACAAATTCTCAAAGACCTTAAAAACTTTGCCAAATTTAGGTATGGGAGGGGTGTCATAGTGCTCTGTTGGGTAGGCCAATCCCCAAGTCAAGAAGTGTTTCCCAAGAAGACCCTCTCTAGGCCATTTAGTGAGTATGAGGTGCCATTTAGTGAGTATGAGGTGGATTGGGGCAGTACTTTTGGGCATGGGGTTTTTGACATATCAAGGGCTCATATTGTCTCATTTATGGGTGCCTTTGTGGAGGGTGCACTGCATCCCTTTGTTTGCAATGCAACATTTTTCCAAGCCCTTTATTTGCCTTTCATTTTTTTATGGTTCGAACATTGAGTGCTATATGCAATGGAAAGAAAAAGAGCACTGCAATGCCACTTGAAGTTAGAACACATTGAGTGCCATATGCACTTGAAATTAAAGGACACTGCAATGCATTCCCTCATCAAGCATGACATTTTTATTTATTTCTTCTTTAAAGGTCCTTCATTTTTATGGAGAAGCATTTCATGGCTCTCAGGACCTTAGGGCGAGCATCTAGAAGGATAAATTATGGCTTTTGACTTTTATAGTGCTAGCTACAACACCTATGGGTCTTTAGCCCCTTCTCCCATGAAATAAGGTACAAGCCCTTCTTGGGGTCAATGAACCCAAAAACCCAAAAGATGAGGAAACGAAGGGGAATAAGTGTGGAAAGTGGTAAGTATGATTGGGAATGGTACGTTGAGCCTTCAAGGAGACCCCCCAGTAGCAACCCTTTTCCCGAGGGAGACCAACTTACTAGAATACCATGTCAACCACCAAGGTGAAATAAGGTAAAAGGTATAATTTCCAAGAAAATGTTCCATAATCAAGAAAGGACCCCTTGCAACATGCTCAAATGCGTCTGCTATCGCACAATCTATATTTTCCCAAGTCTAAAGGCAAGTCGGCCTAGATTGACGTAACACGGAGGTAACCCTATCATTGCCACTCCAATAGGGTGCCTCTTTCTCCTTAGGAGGAGGACAACCTCACACCAAGGGAGATGTCCCAGGAACTAGTTGGTTGATGAAGGGCAAAAAGATATAGAGAAAACCCTCCCCTCTCTTTAGGTCACTTAGCAGAAGAAGTCACTTTGGTGAAGTTGAAAGGGACAAGGGAAAATGAAAATGGGTTTGTACTTGCCCTTTACCAATGAAACATGAAATGTTAGTAGCAACATTTATAATCAATGACTTCTTAAACAAATTATGTGGTGCTTGAACAAGTTACTATACAATGAAAGTGAGATCACAGTAGCAGCAATGTATCTTGAAAGGTGCAATTTATGATGACAAGGAAGAGATACAATAGTCTTGCAAACTTGATAATGGTTTGTCACTCACTTTTCAAGATAAATGCAAGTCAATGAATGACTTAAATGGCTGTCCAAACATTAATAACAACATTAATTAATGATGATGACAGCAATAAAACCACTTCAGAAAAGTACTATGTTAAAGCAATAATACACTACTTCAATATCCAATGATTGTAGTTTGCTTAGTACAAATGCCCAATGGTTTTATGGATAATTTTAGGGATTTTAAGGGCTGCAACAATGGCTGTAACAGAAGCTATGACAGCGGTAACAACTTCAGAATTTGCACTTTAAAAAGGTTATTAAACATACACCTTAACACTTATTGATTGTACCTTGCCTTATACAAATTCTGGGATGACTTAGATGGTTAGTAGGGTAATATAAGCTGCAAAATGATCGCTGTAGCAGTGATTATGACAGCAACAAATTAGCTGTTAGTATTTCTAGACTAGGTTAGCAAATTAATAGAGTATGAAGTGAAAGAGTTTGAGTATGAAGTGAAGGAGTTTGAGTTGAGTCTTGTCAAGAAATAAGAGAAGAGGACTAGTGCCTTCAAGGGTAATGGAGTCAAAGTGGACGGCTTCTTCTAAGGTTGCAAATCAATGATGATGATGCACAAAAGTCTAATAGGGAAAAAGCATAGGAGAAGTAGTAACTTAAGTTCTCTTAGGCTTTGACCTCAAGAGACAAGATGCTAGGGTGTAGGCAATTCTAGGCCCTAGCACCTTGCTTTCCTTAGCCTTTTTATGGAGTAAAACTTATGCAACAATAACTAAGTCCAAACCCTTAGAGTGCTAGCAATTTAGGGCTCTAGGGTTTCATTAGTTACTAGATCAATTCAATGAAAAGCTTGGCAAATAAAAAGTAAGAAAGTAGCAACTTAAGTTTCTTACTTCAAGCATTAAATACACCATGCAATTTCATAATCTTGTATGAGCAAATAAACTATTCAATAGATGACAAATGCAGATTTCACTTACTTGCACCAATAATAATCATGAAAATACCATGCAAGATCACCATAAAACTTCCAAAATTGATCCAAGTTGCAAAAAGCAGCCTTAAACAAGAGTGGCGCCTCACAATTTCAGCCAATGACCCTAATACGGTGCAAATTTTCTCAAATGACAAGTTCTGATGAAAATGAATGTCACTTTCTGCTTATTTATACAAAATTTAACCTAAAATTAAAATTAATTTCAATTCATAATTACTGGGCCGAACTGACCAGTTTTTTACAAAAATTAATTTCTGTGGCTAAATAAAATTTTCTATTGAAAACCACTCCAGGGGTGACGTCATGCCCCTCTAGGGTGACATTGAGCCCCAAGTATGGAACAATGGGCAGGGAAGGTGAAACGTTGGGCCTCCAAAGGCCTGAAACCCTGCCCACATGTGCCAATGCCTCATAGATGCCGTCCAAGATGACAATACTAGTTCTGGATGACGTCTAGGGCATCCATGATGACGTCCAGGGCCCTCAAAGGCTAACGTCCATGTGTGAGGAGCAAGATCCCCTGGGTCTAGGTCTGTCAAGGTGCCTCCAAAGGCAACATCCTTCTTTTTCCCGGTGCAAGTTTTCAATCCCTGTCATGCCCCTTGGCTGGGGTCTCAGCATCCATCGATGGGATTTGAGCCCTATGAAGGTCTGATCTAATCATTCCCTCATGTGCACCTGTCCACTGGGCAAGGTCCTGGAACAACAACAAGTATGCCCTCCAGGGGTTCATAAGTCACATGGATCATAGCATGTAAATTGCATCCAATAATTAAATTATCCAAACATGCCCATCAAACCCCCCTTAACCCCAAACAAATGCTCAAAGACGTTATACAATTTGACAAGTTAGGTTTGGAGAGGGTCTCAGGGCGTCCTATTGGGCTAACCTCTCTTAAGTTTGGGGTGTTTCTCAGGTGGAGTCTAGTCCAATTCATGTAAGTGTATGAGGTGGCATGAGGTAAATATTTGGGCACGGGGTGCATGTGATAACAGGGAAATGTAAAGTCTCACCTGTGGGTCCCTTTGTAGAGGGCGAGTTGCACCTTGTCATGAATGCAATTGTTTCCTAGCCCATTCATTGCCTATTATTCTTAGCTCTATTTCTTTTGATCTTTTACTCTTGTGCTTCAAGGAAATAGTTGAGAGCCACTGTCCTGGCTTGATGACTAGAGGTGACATTGTTATCCACAAACATTTCACGGAAAGGAGAAGGTTGGCTCGTGATGAGACCCCCTTTGTCTTGGCTATGCCACCAAGAGCCACTACCCTGGCTTGGTGACCAGATAGGTGGTAGTGTCATACCGCTACATGCCCATGGTCATAATAGGCCGACTCATGATGATACCTCCTATCCATCAACTAGTACCTTGAGTGTTTATGTTATCTTATGGGTCCCCTTTTCTTAATGAGAAGCTTTTCACTGCTTTCTTGGGGATCCCTAGGCAAAGCTTCTCGAAGGTTTCAACATTGGATTTTAACTCTTGCCAGCTATTTTAACCCTCTGGGTCTTCAGCCCCTTCTTCCCACAAGGTAAGGTACAACCCTTCCTAGTGTATCCAATCCCAATGCCCAAACAAGGATAGGCCCAAACAAGGATAGGGGAGATGGAAGGAATAAAGATGGAAAGTGGTAAGTATGGAGGGAACAAACGATGACTTTTCACAGATCCACCCAGTAGCAACCCATCCTAAAGGAAAATCAACTTACTAAGGCACCATGTCACCCTTCCAGGTATGAACGAGGCAAAGATCATAATTTCCAAGCAAACGTCATGAAATGAAGAAGGATTCAATACAACATGTTCAAGTGCTTCAAAAATTAGAGTGATACATACCATGATACCCAGACTCATTACCTCATGGAGCAAGACTCACCGCTACTTCAGGACCAGGTTGGTGCGATGGACTGCTGCTAGTGATACGTGGACTGCACTAAAGAAAAGAGGGGCCCTCCGGGGCCATGCTCAAGTCGTCTGGCTCTTGGTACTCCATGTCTAGGACCTGTGGGCCTCGAGATGTGATCTCCTTAGTTATCCCTAGGCTAGGGGATAACAACGTCAATTACTAAAGTGACACTTACCATGAGACTGGACTTGTTACCTCATGAAGCAAGACCTACTGTCCTTTTTGGTCCAGGCTGGTGTGGCGGATGCTGCTATGCTGCCGGCAATGAATGGTGATATGTGGTGGAGAGGAGGGGCTTTGTCTGCTCAATGTGGGCTCAGCTGGTCACCTAGCTCTCAACACTCCATGTCTGCTACCTGCCGGCCTTGAGACATCATCTCTTTAGTTACCCCTAGGCTGGGTGGGTAAAAACTGGACAACCAGAGATCCTCAAATGCCCTATCTCTGGATTCACTCTCGAGAATGCCTCCTCCAGAGTCTTGTGACCCAATATTCTATGAGGACTGCTGTTCCGCACATACACCGCCGTGTTACATGCCTCTTCCCAAAGAAACATAGGTAACTCCTGGTCATGTATCATAGCCCTGGAAGAACCGATGATGGAATGATTCTTTCTCTCCGCAATCCCATTTTGCCGAGGGTTGTATGAGAATTTCAATTCCCTCTTGATCCCCGCCTCTTATAGAAATCCTTGAAGTCATTGGAGGTGTACTCTCCCACATTATTCGACCTCAAGACCTTGATCTTCTTTCGTGTCTGGTTCTCCACTTGAGCTCTAAACTTTTGAAGCCGACTGAAGATGTCATCCTTGGTCTTCATAAAGAAGATCCAGGTTTTACTAGAAAAGTCATCAATGAATGTCGCATAGTATGACGATCCCTGCACTGATGGTATTGACATCGAATCACTCACATCTGAATGGATAAGATCCAAGATCCCCTTGGACCTACTCTTGCTGCTTGGAAAAGTAGCCTTGGCATTCTTGCCAAGTGCACACCCTTTGCACACTCCCTGCTGCTCAATAATGAACTTTGGAAGAGCTTTAACAATCCCCCTCAGAATCGGAAATACCTTGTACTGTAGGTGTTCCAACCTTTTGTGCCATAGCTCACATGTCGTGTACCAAAGACTGAACAAACTTGCTCGACAACTTGTATAAAGTGCCCTCTCTAACCCCAACGATCACTGCTGTGTCTAGGCTAGCTTTCTTTGGATGTATGAGTACTTGCCCTTTCTGAAAAGTAATGACAAAACCTGTGTCCTCCATAGCTGAGACCGAGAGCAAATTCTTCTTCAGTTCTGCTATGTAAAGCACATCCTGGGCATCCAACGAACCTCTTGACTCGAGCTGGAATGTAACTGTTCCCTCTGCCTTCACTGCATACTTGGCATCATCACCAAGCTCCACATGAACATCTGAGTCCCTCTCTGTCAGATTGCTAAATATCTCTTGTGCTTCTGTCATATGACGAGATGCACCACTCTATCTTTTCCTAATGTTTTGGCAGAGTGTTTACACGCTGTCCAAAGCATTTTTTGCTGCTGTTTTTGTGTGTTTTTGCAGAAGAATCAGTCCAAATCAGCAGTATGGTACCTAGGGATTTCCCCCCGAGGTTGGCACGCACTAGCCGGAACGGAGAGGAGGCTTGCCCGTGACAATTTGGGGCATTCTCTCCTTGAATTGGCCACTTTTCCATCACTGCTTTTAATTATATCAGATTTGATTGGACGGTGAAAAAGTGTGTTAACAACAACCTTGTCAAGTTTTTTCTGCATCTTTTATAATGACTTTTGATTATCTTGAAGATCACATCTGATATATTTTTTAGGTCTTTTGATGAAGGAGCTTCTGAGTATGACTTCATTGTAAAGTCCTACAATGTTATCTTCTTCTTCTTATAGGAGAATGCCAAAAAAATCTTTTTCATGTTTAAGATGAAGGTGCCCAATGTTTCCTTCTGTTATTGTTTATGCCATTATCATAGTTCTTTGCATTTCATTAGATAAGAGCATAACAAGAACAAGATCACTGAGAAATACACATCCACAAGAGACAACATTTATCTTGGGAAACCCTCTAGGGGAAGAAAACCCAGCAAAAACTTCCTTATCATAAATAGCTTATACAATGTTCAAGAGATAACTCAACCAATACAGAA
>ML795225.1:336464-348578 GCA_009831015.1 Picea engelmannii | reverse complement strand
AGGCCAACAACCAAAAGTTAGTCTCCCTATTGAAAAGTGCTCCCCCCTTCCTCATGAACTTAGGGGAAAGTAAAAATTAAAGTGAAAAAATTGCCAAAACCCTAAGTGTGCCCTTCCTATAGCCTAACTTTATGTTTGAACAAGTGTAAAGGGGTTTTCCCCCTTCCCATCTCACCCCTCAAACCCTAACTCACTACCAAAACCCTAAAAGTGCCTCTTCCTTGACTTGTTCTCTCTCTCTTGGATGGGTGACAATTGTAATTCATCCAAGAGGGGTCTCTCCTCTCTCCCTCCTTTAAAAGGAAGCCTCCTCTCCTCATTTTGACATGAGTTTTTCACAACAACTCTATTATGCCAAAATCTCTCCCTACTCTCTCTCTTTCTCTCCCATTTTCTCTTGTGATTTTTGGTGCCATTTGGTAACCTTTCTTGGAGTAATAAAGTGAAGCTTTGGAGGATCTCTTGGTGTTCTATGGTGTTCTCTTGGTGTATTTTTGGTTCTATTGTATGGTATTTCCTCTTGGTAAGGTAACATTGTAGATTTTGTTTATTCTTGTTTTCACATTGTTTTACTTGAAAAACCCTAAGCAAAATATTTGCTAGGGATAAATCTGTAGTAGTATTGCTATAGGTTTATGTGATTTGCTTTTATTAGTGTTTGCAAAGTATTTTTGAGGCCTTTTAAAAGATCTCACTTTCTTGCCTCATTGTATAGCAAGGGTTTACAAATTTGCAGGTTGCCAAAGCTTGGAGGAGGAACTCCAAAGGCTTCATTCTATCCCATCTAATTTTCTGTTTTAATTTCAGCCTTCTATTTATTTATTTTCTACTCATATTATCATTCAAATCTTGCTAACTCAAAACTAAGTCCCACTATCGAAAATTGTACCAGAAAGGGCGGAGACCATTAAGAAATCCCTTTGAAGCCTGTCTGCAACTTGATCCACCTTTGTTGATGATGCTTGTTGCTTCTCTTTCCCTTTTTTGCTGTGGACATTGTGAAACATAGTGGCCTTGCTTATGACAAGCAAAGCACTTGACCTTGCTAAGGTCCTTCTTCTTCCACTGCTCTGTAGATGTCTCTCCCCCTGTGGAACCTTTTCCTTTTCCCTTCCTAGCATGAGCAACTAGGGCCTGGTTCTCATCATCTCTACCTCTCTGCTTGTTCCTGGACTCTATCTGAGCCTCCTCCTGGATGCAATCGATCCACAGTCTGTCAAATGGTGGCATCTTCTCTTGTGTACAAATCCACTGCACAAATGGTTCCCAAGACCCAAGAAAACTGTTCAATGCCACTTTCACCAACTCAGCGTCATCAACTGCCTCACCAATGGCTACAAGTTGATCACAAATCCAAGTGATCGTCATGAGGTAGCTAGCAACTATATTTGATTTGGACATTTCAACTAATCAGAACTTATGCCTCAAAATCAACTTCCGGTTTGTATTCCCGCTTTGATACAAGCTTACCAAAGCATCGTACATCTCCTTGGTTTTCTTCTTCTCAGAAATATGAGGAATCGAGTGATCCTTCACAGAATCCAACAACATCTGCTTGGCTTTCACTTCCTTCTTATGAGTTGCCAATTCCCGTGCATCGTTAGGATTTGGAATCACCATCTCAATGTAATCTTTGAGATCATTCTCTTCCAAGAGCAAAAGAATTCTAGCCTTCTAGGCCCAGAAATTTGCGGCCCCCTCCAACCTGTCCTCAACTCTAAGAGTGCCTATCATTATGTCCAGTCTTGAACAAGAACACAAATCTGCAACAACTTGTGTCTCAAGAAGATGACTTTCTCTCTAGAGCCTATGCTTTGTTACCATGTAAATTTTTAAGCATTCAATGCATTCAATTTCAGATCTGAAAATTACTTCCAAGTGACTTCAAATAGTAAACTAGAGCTGTTATCACTGAATAATTTTACATTGAAGTTATGAAAGAAAATTATAGTGGAAGCAAAAAGATCAGAGAGAAATCATCCATGCGCAAGGGACACAAATTTTTATCCAGTGAAATTTTCAGATTGAGGATTCCAAGGACAAAAATTGTCCCCACAACAAAAATTACAATCTCAACAATAGTTTCTGGAAAATCTTCCACTTACATATCTGTTGTACCCTGCTGACGTCATAATTGTACCTAGTTGACGTCACACTATACGACTGTGTCAGTCTTGCAGTTGTCCTGCTGTGGCTGTACGACCCTCCTCACACGTGCGAACTGCGTTGTACGACCTGCAATTAATGCGCTGTACGACCTACAATTTTCCACACGTGGGGCCATATTCTTCTCTCTTTCACACGTGTGAACTCACACATGCGACTCCTCCTCCTTGGCTGAAAAACTAAGAAAGAAAGACCAGAAACCCTAGACCAGATTTTCCAAAGTGAAGATCCTCACTGAAATTTTCCTCCTCAATCCCCCTTGGCAAGAGTGCTCACTCACTCATGCCAATCACATGATGACAAAATGTGATGTGTGGTGCCTCCTCACATTGCCTATCCTTTTATAGGAGTCTAAAAGTTAGTTTAGAAGCCCCTACTAAACTCAACATTAAATTAGAATTGTTTATTCCTCCAAGTGGGTGCCAATTGCCAAGCCCCAACAATAACAGTTCCAAGCCCCAACTCTATATAAAAAGGGTTTTCACAAAATAAAAATGCAATGTGAGCACCAACAAAGATTCCCACACACCCGACACCAAGGCCAATGTGAGAATACCTCCCCGATGTTACAAAAACATCAAGAAGACTGACATCATTGAAACTGCCCTCTGGAATGTGGATCATGGAGAAAAAATCTCCTCTTACCCCTAGAAGTGAGGGAGTAACAGAGACACTTGTATTTTCCGTCATTTGCACTTCGAAATCTGAAGATATCCTTACTTCAATTGGATTAGTCATTGATCAAATTTTCATCACTGGTAAGTTGCTCAAGCTATTCTTGTTTTGTTTTGTCTTCTTTTTAGTTTTTAACTTCTTAATTTCTGCAATCAAGTTTTTATTATGAATCTTGAGACGAGAAATTTCTTTATATTTATCAACAACAACCTTGTCAAATTCTTTCTGATGTTTCTTTAGCTTTTGTATTGACTTTTGGCTATCTTGAAGGATCACATCTGACACATTCTACACGTTTTTTGATGAGGGAGCTTCTAAGCATGACTTCATTGTAAAGTTTTTCAGTGCTATCCTCTTCTTTTGATAGGAGAATGCCAAAATTTTTGGGTCTCGTTTAAAATGAAGGTCCGCAATGTTTCCATATAGGTGAACCTAGAAATATGTTAACATCCGTTAGATATATTGCTGTCACATTGAATTGAGTCATGAAAATATAATTGTTAATTGTTAGTGGGTGATTACTTATTCCATGTCCTTTTGGGTTTAAAATATTGCTTTCTTCAAATATACTTGGCTCAAGAATTATTAATTGATTGGCCAAGTTGATGTTAATGTAACTGCTTTTTTTCAATGTAAAAATCAAGTAATTTTATTAGATGTAACAAAATTACATGAGCTAAATACCATGAATGGTATTTCAGGCAATCCTATTGGGTCAAAAACGGAAGGGACCGAGAGGTTTGTTCCTATAAGATAGCTGGCTGATTGTGAGAATCAACGAGTAAGGGAAGAAGAACCAAGTATTACAAAAGCTATTGCAGATTTGGGGGCCATTGGGTCTCCCATTTTTACATATTTGTAAAAAAAGCAGAAACATCTGTATCTTTGGGTTTCATACAAAAATACTTAGAATTCCAATCCTGTAGCATTCAAAAATTTCCAGAATCTTCTTTGTAAAAAAATCTTTCATTAATTCATCGCTAAATAGATTAAATCTTAAAGCCAGGATTCATGAAGATAAGAAGTAAGTTGTCCTTGGAGGGACTCTCTGATTTCCCAAGTGCCTTCGTGTAGCTCCATGCCGTCTTTGGAGAGTCTGTTAGCGTTCATGTGTTTTTCCTTGTAAGCATGAGAAAAAGTAATGTGACAAAAAGCGGATTGTAGATTCTTGATATCATGGAACAATAGCTGGAGCATGAAGTTCCTTTGCATAGATTCACCTTTTGCCCATTTAATTACCAAAAGTGAGTCCCCAAGAACTTGAATTTGAGTGATTCCTTTTTCAATAGCTATGATTAAAACCAACTTGAGGGTAGTGAGTTCTTATTTGTGTACCGTCCAGTATCGGCTTTGAAGCTAAGGAAATGATTATGAGAGAAGGATAGAATACCCTCCATTCCTCCCTTAGGTGGGTCTCCTTGAGAAGCTCCATCAGAGAAAGCCCAAGGGATTTGAGTGTCGATATTTAAGTTAGAGCTCCGAGCACGATGAGGGGCGGAGGAAAATTGAGGGAAGGCACTTAAGATGTTGAGGCTTTGGGAAGCACATTTGAAAGGCAATGTGTCCTTATTCTTGAAATTTTTTATGTTTCTAGCTAAGTAGACTCTCCAGGCCAAGGTTAATGCCAAAGCCTTGAATGCTTTTGTTTCCTTGTCTTTGTGCCATCTTTTTAAAGCTGCTTCAGTTGTAGCTCCTTGTCATTTGGACTTTAGGCTTGTAAGACCTTTGATTTCATTCCACACCTGCTTTGTGAAGGGACATGATAGGATTAGATGAGCATTTGTTTTTGAATCTACTTCACATAGGCTACAACTGCCAGGGCCCTGGTCGCTTTGTTTTTGTAGCACATTCCAATTTAAAGATTTGTTATTTAGGAGGAGCCACATAAAGATTTTGGCTTTAGCAAGGCGTTTGTATTTCGAAAGAAATTTCCACCACCAGATCAATGGTTGGTCGAAGCCTTCCATGGCTGGAGTCTTATATCCAATTTTGGGCTCATAGCCCCTTGAGGGATTCATAGATCAAAGGAGTTTATCGTCCTCCTCGTTGATGAAAATGCTGCACTTCTTAAGACTGTCTATGTAGGAGTTCCGGGTCTCAACATAATCCTCACTGAGTTCTAGATTTGTCCAAGAGAGCCATTGTTGTTCTTTGGAGTTTATTGCTTGGCCTCTTGCAATATGTCGAAGGGTGTAGAAAATTTTTGATTTGAGATCGTGAATGAGAGGTATGGGTAGTCTGTGATTTTTTTCACTTCCAACCTAGGGATCAAGGCCAACTAGGACCTTGTCCCACTTTCCAACCTTCCATATTAACCACTTCCCAATGATTGGGAAAACTTTAGTTGTGGCTTTCCAAATGATGGAGGAGTTCTATGTTTTTTATTTGGGGACCGGATCCGATCTTTAATGGAGACGGGGCCGGGATATTTATCTTTTGTAGTTTTGTGCTGAAAGACCTTGGCCCTGGATGAGCCTCTAGACATTCTTGGCTGCCAGGGATTTGGCGAAATGAAACAGGTTTTTTAGTCCCCATTCCCCTTCGCTTTTTGGGATAGCTAGTTTTCTCTAGAAGACTGGAGCCATTCCCTTTTTCTCCCAGTCTCCTGTCTAGATAAAACGGTAACATAGTTGTTGGATTTTGTCAAGGATCCCTTTCAGAATCCAAGCAAGAGACATCCACTATATCGGGATGGTCTCCAAGACTGATTTGAGTAGAACTAATTGACCACCACGAGAGAGCCTTCTGTTGCACTAGGTGTTCAATTTTTTTTCCATCTTGGTTAGGAGTCATTACTAGTCCTCTTTGAGGTATAACTTTTCCTTAAGGTGGAACCCCAGGTACTTAAAACCAACTTTGAAGGAGAGGTCATGAAGGGGAAAATAGGATTAATGTAGAGATTCTTAGGTTCAGAGAGGCCCCGACAAATTACCAGAAACTTGGTAGAATTGATTAACATACACATGGTTGTGAAAAAAAGATCTAGCATTTCCTTCAATTTGTTCGCTATATGCTTGAGCCATCACAAAAAATAAGGATGTCATCTACAAAAAGTATATGCGAAACAGAGCAAGAGTTTCCAATTAAGATATCTTTGAAAGAGTCGTTTTCTGATGTAGCTTTGCTTATCCCTTCTACTACTAGGAGGAAGTGCAAGGGTGAGAGTGGGCATCCCTGCTGAATGCCTCTTTTAGATTTGAAGAAGGGTGAAGTTGACCTGTTGATTAAGACTATAAAAGTCATCGAACTGGTGCAAGCCATAACTCAAGCCCAAATGAACGAGGATATGATGTAGGAAGAGCTAGCTGATGCGATGGAAGGCCTTGGAGAGGTCGACTTTGGCAATCATAGCCTTCAAGTTTTTTGTTTTTATAGAGTGTAGGCCCTCTTGAGCAACACCAACTGCCTCATGAATTTGCCATCCTTCAAGAATTTCAAACTGCTCCAAGAAATTCAAACCGCTCTTGAGAGACCTACTTTGAGAGAGTTTCTTTCAGTCTGCGAGAGATGATCTTGTAAATAATATTGCAAAGAGATATTGGGCGAAAGCTCTCAAATTTGGTTGGGTTGTTCGTCTATGGGATGAGTGCAATGAAAGTAGTGTTGAAAGCAGCTAGGACCTTGCTAGAGAGTCGAGAGGCTTCCACAACCTTGCGTAGGTCCTTCTCTATGAAGTCATAGTAGTTGAGAAAGAATTCTATGTGTAGCCTATCTGGCCTAGGGCTCTTATCTTTTTGAAAACTATGTTGGGTTCTGAGCAATTCTTCTTTTCGCACCTTTGCCATAAGGTATTGATTGTCTTCTGGGTCTACAAATCTAGAGAAGAAACTGGAGAGCCTAAGGATGGCATCTATAGTGGTTCGATTGTCCTCTTTAAAGAGGGTTTGAAAATGGGTGACGCCTTTTGCAGCAGTATCGGTGAAATTTTCAGCCCAAGAGCCATCCTCTTTGTCTATTTTCCAGACTGAGTTGATATTTTTCTGGCAATTTACAAAATGATGGAAAAATTTCGTACTGTCATCCCCTGCCTCAAGCCAGATTGTCTTGCTTTTTAGGTTCCATTCCTTTTCTTTATCCAAAAGTAGCTTCTTTCTTTTGTTTTCTAATTGGCAAAGCTCGTCCTTATGTGCATTCGTTAAGTATCCAAAGCCCTCCAAAGAGAGTTTGTCATTTAAGGCTTCTTCTACTTCCTAAAGGAGTCTATCATCCTTTTTTGTTTTTTTCCTTTGACCATTGGATCGCTTTGGACTTAGCCTTTTTCAATTTTGAGTGAAATTGAATGGTTGCAGATTCACTTAGAGAATTATTGAAGCAAATCCATGGATTTTTCAACATTTGAATGAAATCTTCATCTTTGAGCCATTCGAGGTTTAGTTTGAATGGGTTGGGAGTCTTTCCTTGCATAGGGCCCGCTTCCAATAGAACTTGATTGTGATTAGAGTCCCCTCTCATTGAAACCCATTGTTGAAATCTAAGGGTTTCTTCCAAGAAGTTTTCTAACACTAGAAATTGATCGCGATGTTTTGCAGTTTGACTCTCCCCAGTTCTTCTATTTGTCCAAGTGGGGGTGAGCTTGGCAGGCTCTATGTCTAGGAGGCCAACTTGCTCCAATCTTCTAAGTTCTAATAAGAAAATCAGATATAGAGTCCACTTGGGCCGTTGGCCCCAAAACCTCAAAGGCTCCGAGAGTGAAATTTAAATCTCCGCCTAGAATTACCTGCCCTTGCCTTATCCACAACCTGGAGAAGAGACAGTCCCAAAATTCCAAACGATCCGAGTAGGTCCTGAAGATGTTTAGACAATTGAGTTCTTTTCCAAATTCAAATTAGTGAAGGGAGACACCCATCCTTGAATCAAAGGCCCATGTATTACAGAGGGTAAAAACGTCAGTCTTCCAGCTTGTGATTGGCCCTCCCGAATGACCTAACACATCCATGAAATTGAACTCCCATCCTTTTAGAAGTTTGGAGAGGTATTGTACAATTTTGGCCCCTTTTGTCATGAGTTCTTGTAGAAAAAAGACAAAGGGGTTATGAGTGTCTATTAACCTCTTGAGGGCCAATTTCTTGGAGGGATTGGTTAGCCCTTTGCTATTCAGGATTATGAAAATCATTTTTGAATCACCTTGGGGGCAGTTGCTTGAAGGGCCCTAATTAAAGATTGTTGTCTTCCACTTTTCACTTCCGATTTAGCTTGCTTCTGGGCCATGGAGAGGTAAGATTTTCTATCTCTTTGCCCTGCCTTAGGGTTTTTCTCTTCCAGGTGTCCAAGGCCACCTTAAGAGTTTCCTTCAAAAGTCTCATTTCCCTTATTACGAGGTCTAAGATTCTTCCTTGAGAGATTATAGGAAGGAGAGCCTTCTTTGTTATCCTTCCCAGGGAGCTTTGTTGAGAGAGAAGGATCGGGGTTGGGAGGTTTTAAATTTACAGACAAGGATCCTCCTAACCCATCTAAAGGGTTGAGTGAAGGGGGCTGAGGGGTCGAGAACCTTGAGAGATTGGAGAGAAATTCCCCTTGGATATTTCTGGGCCCCTATTATAAATCAACTTCCCAGGATCCAAAATGTAAATGACTAGAGGAATCAATAGGAAATGGGGAGGAGAGGAATTCTTACCTGGAGCAGACATGATTTCTTTTGCTGGTTGAGGGGAGTGTTCCTTGGGAGAATCCTGCTAATCAATCTCAAGTTTTTTTGCTGCGTGGTTTGGCGCTGGAGGATCTTTCGTTTGGGTGACATGCAAAGAGATATAGGGGTTTTTTCTTGCGACGAAGGTGCATGTTCTTTGACAAGAGGTGGAGGCTTTCACAGCCATGTCTTTTTGGAGAAACTGAGTGCATAGTCTTTGACTAGGTGTCCATAGTCATGGCACCTTCCACGCTTGAAGGGTACTCCTTCGTAGTCGAGAACTTGATGAAAAAAAGCAGGACCTTTCCTGATGATAATAAAATCCGCCAGACCTTTGGTTAGGTCAAGGTCTATGAGAATTCTTGCCATCCCCATATACCTCAAGTCTCAAAATGAATTATTTTCCTCATAGTACAAGCCGAAGGAATTAGCAATTTCCTTGAAAATGTCCTCGGACAAGAGAATCAAAGGGAGGCTAGGCATTCTAATCCAGACAAGGGTAAAGTCTATCTGTGCCAAGCGCGGGCCAAAGTATAGATGCCACTTATTAAGAAAGAGGGCCGGAGAGCCCCATTTCCAACAATTTTGCAAGATTTTGTCGGTGTCTTGAGTAGCCCAAAAAGACCTAGGCTAACTAGCCTCTAACTAGAACCATACTTTTCAGTATATACCCCAATATAATGTCGAATTCTCCTCAGTCCATTTTTTGAGAGAATCCACTCTCATCCTTTGGCTCATAAATCTTCCAACCAACGAGGATTTATCAAACTCCATTATTTCATTTAACTTCACACTATCCCCTAAGAGCACATTGATAATCTCAGATTTAAGTTGAATGCACTTCCTTCTTTTGTGGGTGTTCCTTGGTCCTCCCGGTCCCAAGCCTCTAGTTGCAGAAGCTCTAGTATCTGGGAGGAGAGACCGCTCATTAGTTCATCTGTAAGGATTTTCCCAATGAAGCTATACCCCTAAGAGCCATGAATGCTGCCTTCAAAGTCTCTCGAACTAGACTCTCTTGCCAACAAATCAAGAGGGATTTCACCTTCTGTGGATGCTCTAATGGGATCTTCCAATGGGGTGGGATTAAAATCCCTGCCTGCTTCGTGAAACTAACTTAATTTCCCTCACTCAACAGGTGTCCTGTTGCATTTTGGTATAAAGTTTCCTCATGCAGACATTGAGTTCCAGAGGGAGCCAAGGTGGTTGTCACCGTCAATTCCGGTGTATTAGCAGTAGAGCCAAGGTGATGACAATCCAAGGATAACCCCGCTGTCACTCCTAAAAGATTCCTCTAGATAGAAAGTTCTTCCGATTTGGATGCCGGTAGAGTGTCACGGGGTCCAAAGTGAGCTGGATGTCCTTTGGGTCAGTCCAGATTTGCTGATCGCCCAAAGGATCTCCGTATAATCTACTAGATCATCCTCCATGAGACTCGACGTAAAGATAGGCAACGATCGAGTGCCCCTATAAGCCTATGGGCTGTAAACCCTTGGTTCTAAGGAAAGCCTAGGTGTCTTGATTCCCCATCATGTGACCACATACCTATTGCACCAAATCAGGCTTCTTCAAGGTAATAATTATTATTAATTTTTTACCAATGTTAACGTAATTATTTTGGTCATTTAGATAAACAGGGATGTTAATATCTTTTCCATGAATAGCCCGATTAATTTTTAGTAGGGGGAAACACTTTTTTCAAAAACATGACAAAATATTCCTTGCTTTTTTTTAATTAAAATCCATTTTTGAACCTTTTTTTACTTTCCCTTTTGCTAATAATTCATTGTCATATTGAGACGAACAAAGTTTGTTCACACATAAATTATCAAGATACCTGGACGATAAAGTAATCCATGTAGGATAGTAAAATATATATTGAATAAGAATATGAATGAGATGGTTACAAATGAGAAATGAGGGCTGTATATACTATATATACCCACGCAGGTGTGCCCTTTAATAAGAGACATGGCCTTTCATCAGGGAGGTGTCTCTTCATAACATATTTAGTTATTTGAGTATTAAATATTGTTTTTTAATTATTATCTTATTTATACCTATTTATATGTATATTTGTGTTCATAACATTACCTTCCCCTTTTGAAATGCATTGTCCTCAAAGCATAGTGATGGAAGGCCTGGATGTCTTTTTCTTAAGCTTGTAATGTCTTCACATCATTCTCTATTCTTGGAGCCATCGTAATTGATGATACAAGACAATATGAATCTTTGAGTGTTGAGCAAAATTTTCAAAACGTAGAAGGATCAGGCCATCTTAATTCAATCCTTTGTGGAACGTTGCTCTTCCATGATGAACTGTTATCATGAGACTTAATTGCGTCAGTATTAATATTTTGTGGATGATAATTTAGTTGTTTTCGTCCTACGTGATACTAATACTCTGACTGGTTAAGATATCTGCTTTTATGATTTGGATGTTGATAAGGAGTTCTTGTAGCATGAATTTCTCTCATCATGTTTGTAGCGTTTTCTTGATTTTCTTTTGGAGTTTTATTTTCTTCATGCACTGATGTGGCATTGTTAATTGATGAACTTATATTAGTAAGTACACTTGGAGTTTCTATCGTTTGTGTTGCAACATCCTTGTATGTCTTTTCTTTAACTGCATTGGTATCTTCTTGAGCTCCGATGTGGATTGGATTTGTATTTGTTCCTTATCCCACAACTTGGATTTTTACTCCTGAGGACTTTGATGCTTCCTTCTGGATTTGTTCTAACTTGTTTTCCAACAACCTTTTGTCATTCTTAAGCTTCTTAATTTGCATTAGTAGGTTTTGATTATGATCTTTTAGACGCAAATTTTCTTCATTATCTGATTTGTCGATATCTTTAATGTCTGGATTTTCAAGTTTCTCTTCTTTCAACTCTCATTTGTTCTAGTAGCCCTTTATTAAGTTTCTTCAAACGCGAATTTTCTTCATTCTTTTCTGATAGGTTCTTCTCAAGATCTTGATTCTCTTGTTCCAACTTCTGAAAGCATTGTTTTCTATCCTTTGACTTCTTGATTTGTGTAAGTAGTTTTTGACTGTGATCTTTTAAGCAAGAAATTTCGTTGTTTTTATCTGTGATAATTTCTTCAAATTCTTTTTGTATCCTTGATATTGACTTTTGATTTTTTTGAAGGATCACCTTCGAGATATCTTTATAGTGTTTTGATGAAGGTATTGTTGATTTTGACCTCATAGTAGTGTCTTTAAGTGTCATCATCTTCTTGTTATAGGGAAACGTCACAAACTTTTTCTCCGTGTTTAAGATGAAGGTACCTAGATTTTAAAACCAGGGTAACCCGAGAATGATGTCAATTTCTTCTTTATACGTAGTTGTAACATTGAATTGAGATATATATTCATATTCGTTAATTGTCACTTGTAATTCCTTAATTTCATATAGTTTCGTGCAAAAAATATATATTTTTTCAATTATATTCGACTCTAGAATTAATAATTGATTTGCCAAATTAATTTTACTATAAATCTCATCCTCGATCATGCTGATTTTACCCAAAACATGAAGTGGGACAACCTTCAGAAGAAAATCTTCCTTCATTTTATTAGAATCCATATGGCTTTCATTGATATTTTACGATAACCCCCTTTTTTTCCTTTTGATTGAGTGGACTTTGAAAT
>ML795225.1:293469-304261 GCA_009831015.1 Picea engelmannii | reverse complement strand
AAGGGGATTTGGTCCTTATACAATTACTGACATGATTAATCCACAATGGGGATTAATCCAATAACAATAATAATAATAATGACATGATTAATCCACAATGGGGATTTAATCCAATGAATAAAATAATAATAAGAATGCTCTTCACAGTTACATTTTTTCAACATCTGTGGGAGGTATTAACCTCTACGTGTAACCTTTGACAAGTCTAGAATATTCCGGGAAGCAAGAGAAACCCTAGAATGTTAGGAAATAACCTTAGAAGACAAGTCGGCTCAAGATAATAATTTATATTAAATTATTATCCTCTAGAAGTAGAAGTCGGCCCAGTTAGGTCACTTGGAGGACTATAAATAAGAGGGCATTAGAGCTCATTTGACACTCACTCTCACAACTGCACAAGGACAAATGGTGCGCATGACTGGAGGAGAGATGTAGCTACTGCAATGGTGACTTGCTCTTTGATTATGGTTGGACTTTCTGCTTGGTTATAGTTTGGACTTTCTGCTTGGTATGCTAGCTCTAGAGAGAGGTACGCTACCTTGATTGGCTATTGGTTCCAGGGTTTGCTTCCGGAATTATTCTATCTGTCGAGGTTAAGGTGCTCGGGGGTGGCCTTTGTGCCTATGGTTGGGTGACAATATTGAGATATTGTCTACGGTGAAGCGAGCACATCTACATTATTCTAACAATTTGAAGGGCCAGTCTTAATTTCAATTTGAAGAGCATATATTCATCCAACCCTTTCAAGATGAAAAGTTGTAGAAATAATTATACTTCAATTGATAAGATTAAATTAAGTACACCCTTCATGAAAATAAGTGTTAAATAAAATTTGTCCCTCCAAACCTTAACAATCTTAAAAAATTAAACGGCATCTAGATGAAAAATTGTAAAGGCCCAACCTTTTAGCTCAATGAGGGATCAAAATATGCTAAGGTTGAAGATATGGAACCCTTAGTGTTTAAGGCAATGCTACATTTCATATGTTGAGATACCCTTCCTTGTTTATCTAATTGCTTAGATCAACCTCATTAGTTGCTCTAACCCTGATGGCACAAGCTTTTGCTTGTAGTTGCACAGATTGATATGGCTTAAATAGGTTCAAATCACTATCAGAAGAAAATCTGTGTTGAAATTAGCATAAGACACAGTTGCGACTACTTTATTGCTAGCATAGCAGCACTAAATCCCGATGTTTCTAGCTTAGAACCATTTTGTCTCAAATTTGTTGAATCTCCTGGGCACCTGCAATCTGGGAGATTAGATTACTTGAACAAATGTTTCTCTTCTAACACTTAGATTTGATGCTTTAAAGCAAAACAACCATGAATCTAGTCCGACAATTAGTTTTGTATATGTTTTGGGAAGTTGTCTTTGTTTGGTCCTAAATCCATAAATACTAGCTTCATTCTATTGCTTGTTCATTAATGTGTTTATGGGGCTTAATCATTAGTGCAATCTATGGTACTGAACATTTTCAGACACACTTTGCTTTTCCTCTATGATTGTTGTGCCATCTCTTTATTTGTTTGGATGAATGGGCCAAGCACCAATAAGCCATTGATGCCACTCACCAATCACCTGCAAGAAGAAGACAAAAGGAAGAAACACCATTCATAGTTTCAGTCTTGGATTCTTTTCAATTGTTTGATGGATTCTACAGAGGCTGGAATTAAAAGAGAAAGAGGGAAAGCACTTACCTACTTCTCTTCACAATAGGTAGTTTGGTTGTGCTCAACGTCTAAGTTTGGGCTCTGCTTCAAATCACTCTCCAATCAGCTCTCCCCGTCTGTCAATAGTCCATGCCCATTTTCCCCTCGATTTTGAACTACAATAGGGTGGTTGTTTGACATTAATGAAAGTTGCAGTGATGGGACAATTTGATTTACAGCAGCTGGGTTTGGTTGGAGTCTGCCGCCGATCGGCTCCCTTTACCTACTTCATTCAATACTAATTATATCCCTGTACAATCAACGGACAGCTGACAGCAGACACACAGGTGATGGACAGTCTAAACTCCAACCCTTTTTATGAAATTTCAATATACACTTGGCACTTCTTCGAAAACCAGAAAAAATGAAAATGAACTTTTTTCTGACGGCATATTTTTAAAAGTACGTCTAGGATGGGCTGGGAGCCTTTTGGTGGGCTGTGACGGGCTCAATTTTAAACCCTGGATGGCACTCTTGACTAATATCGAAAAATTCAATCTTTGATTGATGTCTCTTCAACATACAGTGTTCCGTTATAATCTCTTTGATTGGCCCTATTTTTTGCTGTGGTGGCAAGGTAACTTGGGCAGCATTAACCTTGGAGCCTTTTCATTAATTCGACCAACAACTTTGGCAGCATAATCTTGTTATGTTTCGGTGGCTGTACTCGGTTCTTTAGAAAAACAATAATGGTGGCAGCTTCATATAGAGCAGTAGAGACTTCCACAGAGGAAAAATGTTCTATGAGAAACTGTGGCAGCAAGGGTTCATCAACTATGGTCGGTATATGTAATTCTTTTTAATACATCGATTGATGAACAATGCTTTTATACAATTTACAGCATAGGCAAATGGCACAAGTCGATATTTTGTTTGCAGCCCTGAAATGCAATTTAAATTGGGTATTTCAGAACAATGAATTATTCCTGTAGTGATTTATGTCTCCCGATTTCAGTTTTGTCAAATAAATTTTTGTGGTGGCAGAGGGATTGATTTTCAGATTGTTACATGGTGCTTCTTGAGAATAAAATATATTGTTGAAATGGCCAAAGGCCAAGCTGTGGTCAAAGACCAGGATCAGAGAAATTTTGGTAAATGTGTGGTCCAGGGCCGGATCAGTGGAGGAGCCCAAGAAGGGGCTTTGATAGTTCGTTGACAAAATCTCCAACATAAGAAGGACAAAGAGCTGAAATTCATATAGGACAAATTAATATATAATAGAATAATGCGTGAGATATGATGTACAATATACCTTCTGATGGTATACTTATATACATTGACTAGTCATGAAGGTGAATGGTTGTCCCCCTTGGTTGTTATTAACTTATTATTATTTTTATTATTATTATGTGATGTTTATTTATACATTTTATTATCATGGTCTCTCTGAATCTCCAGAATAGACAGTCTGTCTGAAGTAAGAAGAGCCTTCTGATGAGCTAATGTTTCCCAATCTTACCATGATCTAAAATCAGAATTCCACAAGTCCTTCCAAAAAAACAGATCTTCCTGCTAAACTTGTAGGCTTGCTAGCAAGGGACTTCAGCTATACATTGACCTTGACTCTTTGATCTTTCTAGCTCCAAATTGGGCATAGGATTAAATCCCACCCACTTCTATTGCTCGAGAAATTCAAGTGACATAGTTAGCAACATATATCAATGCTGACCAAAGCTATAAGACTCGGACTCTGCAAAGATTTCACTGGCCTGGGGCTTGACAAAACTCGGTTCAAGACTTGGCAAAATTCAACAAATAGAAAAAACACAAAATATAGTAAATTTTGTGCAATTTGTGTCTGAGCTGAGTTTGAGCTGAGTCTGGTCAAGTCTGTTGACTCTTGGTGAGTATGTCCGAGTCTTGAGTCTCAGGCCTAGTTTGGGGCCTCGGCTGAGTACTCGGCTCAGCTGCAATTCAGGTAGACTTGTGAGGACTTGTGGGTCTCCCACGAGTCAAACTACAGTGATGCTAACCACATACTTTTTAGAATAATGGAACCTCAGATTTGAAACAAGTGAGGAGAGGAAATAATGTCACATAAATTGAATCCCATGAACATGCTGAATCTGCAAAATCTCGTATCTCAATAACATCTGCCAAGGAGCTGAGCCCTCTAAACATCTCATAATCCACTTTTCTGCTAGGATTTTACCCTAAAATACGTTCAATTTATTCTTAATGATCCCAAGAATCATGAATCAGAAAAGTGATAGTTTTAACGTTAAAACATTAGAAGATCTCACATGTTAAGATGGACAAGTGACAAATGTTGATCATTCACCCCTAAGGGGATGAATGAAGGGTCCATGCGGATTCTTTACGAAAGGGAAATTCCTTCCTTTATCATCCTTGAATAGATTGCTGACTAGATTTACTTCAGATTTATTTTAATGTAATTCATGCTTGTGGAATTGCTTGGCTTGGAATAAGCTGGAAAGATTGGGAAAAGGATTAGAGAAGGCCAACAATGGTTCCCACTCATGTTTTCTTAATCATTTGTCTTCTATTTCTCATTTTCAGATCTGATTTAACCATCGTAAGTAAGAAAAGAATAGGTTTTTTCCCTTGGGTGGCCTTGGGGATTGTATCTTGCACTTGTATGGTAATGTATTTACTATTTATATGTTCTACAGTCTACACATGGATTTTAGCAATGTATTTATATGTTCTACAGTGTACACATGAATTTTATAGTATTTCCAATATCACGGTGTGTATATAAGACAGTAAATTTGAAATCCTAGCCATAGTTGCCCCACTCAGGCCCACTACAGGGACTGTGGAGATTAAGTGGGTAATGCCCTTGACTGGAGATATTTATGGTCTCTATATTTTGAGATCATATTTACAAAATAGTCATATTTTGAGCTAATTAGAGATGGATTGCCTAAGTCCTTGATAGGCATGATAATTTCCTTTAAATCCTTCGCTTGTATGTGCTGCCTGTAAGCCCAAGACAAGCATGTATATTGATTGTAAGCCCATAACAGGGTCTCTAGCTCTTATACATTGTCTGATATTGGTTGGTTGTTTGTTGCCAATAACACAAGCCCCTTTTCATTCCCATGGCCAACAGTGGCTGCCACCATTGCCACACCAATCCTTTCCCCTTAGGATTAACAACTCTGCCTACACATTTTTATTTACACATTATTTTAAGCTAATGGACTAGTGAGTGCTTGTTGAGAATGGTTTCTTCAAGTGGCCGGTTGTGACTGTAACATTTAGTCTACACAACCATGCCTATGCATGGGAGCACTGAACGAGGTATTTAGGATGTTTTAATATTGGCAGCTTGGAAATTGAGTACACTTGGGAGTTAGTCAATAATAAGTACAAAGCATGGTTGGCTATGGTCTTGTTTGATTGCCTGCTCAATTTTGAGAGCTGTAATCATTTTTTTGGGATTGTTTTTGTCACATATTTCATTTTTGTTTTAAGATAGTTATATGTTTGCTCATCTAAATGTTTAGATGAATAACTTCATAGATGAGACCTCTATTTTCATATCTTTTTATGGTGCATTTCAAAATTAATTTTTAATGTTAATTTGCAGGCTTTTCCGTTTAATACATGCTCCAATTTTCCTTCACTATTTTGCATCTGATAGAAGGCACATGAGAAATGCAGAGGGAGAATGGATTGCACCCCCTCCTCCACATAACTGCATTATTGCAGAAGGTAAAATTTGAATTGGATTTTCTCTCTCCACAAATGCAATTATAGATTTCTTTAAATTGTTTATTTCTTCCATGACACCTTCTAGTGCATTTCATTGCCATTAAGTACATACTGTTTTAAAGTGAGGCATCTTGTACACCATTAGAAAAACACTACAAGATTGATCCGGCTTCAAGGGGGATATTGGCCCTTGAAGGAGTACAACCTGCCAAGATTGCAGAAAGGCAGAACACACTACACTATGGATGATTATGCTAATAGTTAGTCAAAATATGATTGCACTAGCTGCTACACAGCAAGGAACTATGCTGAAGGTGTGCACATGGTAGTGCATAAGCAAAGCAATGGATATGGTTGTGAACTTTGGAAGCAGTATACTAACCTTGCGAGGAGGAGGATATTGTGTAGTAAACAAACAAACAGATTAACCAACAGAGTATTGTGTAGGGTTATTGTGCATAATAACAAACCACAGAGTTTGTGTGCACAATTTGCAGATAACAGTAAACTAGAACAGAACAACAGATAATTGCTGTGTAACATAACTTAAGATATTGTGTGAGCATTAGGGCAGTGTTACTTATCAGTGTGAGGTATTAAACATAAAACCAGAAACCATAAAGTAATCCAAAGCATCCCACGAACACAAGAGACATTAGACATCAAATATAAAACTTCACGTTGTACAGATCTATTACGTATAAAATATCTACAAATTTGAGTGATGAAACTATGAAGCTATGAAATAACTGTGGCCAGTCCTGTGTAACAAGACAGATGTGAGGCCAGCCACACATGCTAATGCACGATAGAAAGAGAAAGAAACTCCAAGATGCTAAGGTGGTTTACAAATGGACTATGATACAACATTTATACAAGTACATTGATGATCAATGTTTATCCAAGGTGGATCCTAAAAGTGGGTACAATGCACAAGGTTGATCACCACCTCTTTCCTGTAAATCAGGTAAGGTAGGGCTTGTGCTGAATTGTTCAGATTTGATCACTTCCTTGGGCATGGTTCTTGTGATGATCTAGTCAACTTTGATAACCCATTTTGTCATTTGTGCAGTTCCTTTTGGCTGTAATGTGACACTGAAGTGGTGCGTTGAGCTATTGTTGAGTTGGTGTAAGGTGCTGATTGTTGTTTGCGCAATTTTGGATCCTCTGCCTCAAAGATGGTTTGTTTCAGAATTATTGTCACAAAGATGGTTTTGTGAGACAGGAAGGTCTTGGCTAAGTCACATGACATGTCCAAACCCCCCGCCGTGTCGTGTGTCCAGTGTGTCGGACACGATTTGACCTAATTCGTGTCCAACACTTGTTTAGAACATGTCATGTTCACACGACACACGTGTCCTAGAAACAGGACAGGCGTGTCCTGGAAACATGACACGCGTGTCCTGCTCAGAAAAGGACCCTGGCTCATGTTTTCTCATGCAAGTTGCAACTGTAATGTGTTTCGGTGTGCAACTAAGGGTTATTTGTCCTTACTAATGCTATTTAAAGAGGTTCCCACCCCTTCCATTTCACCCACCCTAGTAATTAATGGTAATATTAATTTCCTTTCCATCCTTTTACTTAAATTTTTAACATTACCATTAATTGTTTCAGGATGTTTGAGAGTGGTTCCAACCTCATTGGACTTCATATGGAGAAAATAGAATTTTAGGTCCCATTCAAAATTCAGCAGACTTAATGGTTTTCAGGATTTCAAGATTGGAAGGATTGCAATGTTTCCACTGGATTCTATCATGTATGAAGGTATGGAACTGGCATTTAATCAAGTGCACCAAGCCCTTTATGTACCTCGATGTTGGTGGCATTGATTGTTGAACTCTTCTGTCACGACCCCAGTAAAAATGTACCCTTCACTCAAGTATAAACTCTTCTGTTGAACTCTTCTCTATCATCATGTCAAGTGACTTAGTGGTGTATGTGCACACCAACCTCTGCCTTATATGTGGGCACTGGGCAGAGAGAAGAGTGGTTGAAGGGAAAGACAAAGATGTGGGATGTGTTTCCTGATGATATGGGTTTGGATAACAGTGTTGAGTTGGCAATGTCATCATTTAAGTTAGTAAGTTAGTAACTTAGTAGTTACTAAGTTAGTACTTTTTGTATGATTGAATTTGTATCATCATCATGTAAATGTTTACAATTTAATTATTTCATTTTTGTATGTGTAATTCGTAATATATATATATATATATATATATATATGTATATATATATATATATATATAACATGTCCTCCATGTTCTGTTTCCAGGGGTCGCCGTGTCCGTGTCAGATACTTGTATTTCTGTGTCCTCCGTGTCCCTGTGTCAGGTGACTTAGGTTCAAGTGTTAAATACTTGGCTTGTGCATGGAATTGACTTGCCTTAACAGTTGCAAAGAGCACAATGGGCTTGTTGCACTTTCAATGAGTCAAATTGCATGTCAGGATCAATGCCAACAGGAGGTTCAGGTTGTGAAGTGCTCTGCTCAAGTAATGGAGGACTATAAAGTTGTAGTAGCTCCGGGTTGAAACTGGATGAAGATCAACATGGTGGAAGATCAATCTTAAAAGCATTTGTTTCCACATTGCTCTGTAATTACTAATGGTGTATGGACCATATCACTGTGGGCACAATTTATGATGTTGGCCTTCAAAATTGTTCCTTCTAGATGTGAAGACAAACCTTATCCCTAACTAAGAAATTGTGTGGGAAGTGATTCTTGTCATGGTGCTACTTATTCTTGTTGACTTTCTGGGGTTGAAAGTATGTAGACATGCCAAACCTTGTGTCCAACATGCTCCAAAGGGATTTCCAATGGTTCTTGATGAATTTAGGATCATGGTTTGACACAATGGATGTTGGTGATCTGAAGTTGACCCAGATGTGTGAAAAGAAAAGTTTTGTTGTGTCTTGTGCATAGTTAGTTCATGTGCAAGGTGTGACAATCATAATCTTCAAAAACCTTTCAATAACAACAAAGACTGCATCATGATTTTTGTGCTATTTGGTAGGCCCATTAAAAAATTCATGGAAATAGGCTTTCATGGTTGCTTAGGAATGGGAAAAGATGTTTAAATTCTTTGCTTCATGTTCACTGGTTTTTCTATGGCACGAGCAATACAAGCTTTGACATGTTTTTCCACATCTAAGTGGAGGTGAGGCCATAGATGCACTGCTGAAGAACTGCAAGAGTATTGTGGACATTGAAGTGGCCTGTTGACTTGGAGTAATCTGCTTCCTAGATAAGCTTGTCATGCTCTGCTTCCATTGCTACACACAATTTCCAAAGTGATAGAACAAGTTGTCAAGTAGGCAGAAATCTGCACCATACTTTATTGAGAGGATGCTTGCATAAATCTATGCAAACATTGGGTTTTTAGAGTATTGGTGTTACCAGTCGTGGGTCTAATGTCCAGAGGTATCCAACATGGTTACAACTTACAATGTGCTCACTGCTATTTTGCTCAAGCAATCTGCTGTGCAATTGGATGACTTGTGGTTGTGATTGACCATTGGGTGGAACTATACCCGCTACACACTTCACAACTTGTTCTATGTGTGCACAAACTGGAAGGGCTTATGGTCAAAATGAATCAATTATTCTTTACCCATAATGTAATGTTGTCATTGTTTGGTAACTTGAACCATTGCATAGAGCACATATCTTAGGAAAAAATAGTTATGAACAATGACATTTAATATTAATGAGTGGTATGTGATTGAGTGTCCATGCTAAATGAGAACAATGTGTAGTGCATACTTAGAGGAAATGGTCTAAATATCAAAGGGCTGATGGATATTAGGGAGGCTCAAGGTTTGTTGTTGTGCATGATCCCATTTGAAAATAAGTTTCTTGGAGTAGCTACAATCTGGTTTAGAATGTATGCCACATGAGTGAAGACCAAGATGAATCTTTTGTAAAAATTTGCCAAGCCAAGCAAGCATTGTAGCTTGTTGATATGGTTGAGGTAGGCTAGTCATGAATGACTTGTATCTTCTCTAGATCCACGTGCATCCTTGTTTCATCCACAATGTAGCCAAGGTACTCTATGTGATTCATGGAGAAAACACACATCTCCTAGTTAGGAAAGAGTTTATGTTGGCATGGAATCTAGAGGATTGTTCAATGTGATGGAGGTGTTCATCCTTTATCTAGCTAAAAAGGAGCACATCATCGAGGCAAACCACATCGGATTTACTTATAGGGAAGAACATAACATCATTCCTCAAGAACATGAAGGTTATTGTGGCTTTGGTTAAGCTGAAGGGTATCACTAACCACTTGTCTAGTCCATCTTTTGTTTTGAATTGTCTCCCAAACACCAGAAAGGTCAACTATAAACTTGATGGTAGGAAGACTTAAATCTTGATCTTGGTAAAGAACTTGAATCCCTTTAATATGTCTAGAAGATCTTCAATGCACGAGAATAGGTACCTATTCTTAATTGTAATTTTGTTAAGGGTGTGATAGTTAATGCAAAGGAGCCACATGCCATCTTTCTTTTGTACAAGCATAATGGGGCTTTTGTAGGGATAAGAGCGACATGATATGCATTGTCTATAGAAAATCTTGAAGCTTGTGTTGAATTTCTTTGTTCTCTAGGATGGAATTGCATTACAAGGGTCCATTAGGCAATAAAGCTCTCTAGGTACTAGATCTATTTTTTGTTGGACCTAGAAGTGTAGTGGTACTCCCATAGGGCACTTGAGTGTCATTGTATTCCTTTAGAAGCATATTGAGTTATTTTTGTTATGCTAGTTGCATGATGGAGAAACATGCATTGATACAATGGTCTTTTGAATGATTGTTGACTAAGTGGTTAACAAAGGATATTTTTGAGTCTTATGATCTTGTGACACTACTTAGCTAAAATCAAAATGACTTTAAGCTTTAGCTTTTCCTCAAGAATGTAGAATGACTTGTTATTGATGTTGAAAATGACATTTTGAAGGCTAGAATTATTTGTGCCACAACCCTCCCATGGGATTGGTGTTAGCTTTTGGGGTTACTCCGGAAGTGTTTACACCATGCTTGGGGGTGCTTCATTAGATGAGGAGTGCATGGTGTGATGCCTACCCTTGGTTGTATCTTAGTTGGCATACACAATGGAGATAACTTACTAATGGATTGCTAGACCTTGACTTGATGCTTATTTGGTGTACTTCCTTAGGAGGTGGGTATCATACGTGACATGGTGACATTCTTCACGAGGCACACATGGAGGATTTGGTTGCTTGCTTAGGAGAACCCATTTGTAGGAGGAGCATTGAGGCATTTAGGAGGAGGGTGTTGAGCCCTAGGTAGTGTTGCCGTCCTAATACACACTTGCAAACGTGAGCTAAGTCCGGCTCACTTAGTGTGTCCTTGGAGGCACAATGCCTAGGTTCACAGCCCAC
>ML795225.1:263848-277979 GCA_009831015.1 Picea engelmannii | reverse complement strand
AACATCTTCTTTTGAACACCTACTAACTTCTACTAACCCTAGGCTATCCTATTTTAGTGATTAACTTGCTGCTGTTGCAAAAGATTGCTACAGCCATCTTACAGCAGCAATCTCACCTTAGAAGTGACATCTTATGCTAGCTAGATCTTGCTAAACTTGTTTGTGACTATTGAGTATCAATTGGCATAGTTAAATCTATCATTTATAGTCTTTTATCAAGCATTTTGAAGCATAATTATTGTGGCTGTTACAAATTTATCATTGCTGTTATAAACTGTTATACTGCTGCAATTTCATATCAGCCAGTCTATTTTTTTAAAGTTCATTGTCTTATGAAGCATTGATATCATTTTGGTACTTGGAAAGTGCCATTTTTTTCTCTTTGTTGTCTTGTTCTGGGAAGGTACACACCATTACTCTTTTGCTTCATCTCTAATAAGAGACAAGAACCTTTTTGAGTGACCTGTGAGAGGGGAGGGACTTTCTTATATCATTTGCCTTAGCCTTCTCAAACCCTCAGGTCACTGGGGACGTTTTCCCTGGGGTAGTCTTGACATACTCCAAAATAGAAAGGGGTTTCCTATTAAGGTGACAGTGATAGGTCACTCCCAGTTACACCAATTTTGTATCCACTTGCCTTGGGCTTTGGGCAAGTACAAATTGTGCGATAACAAGACAGAAGTCAAATACATGTTTTTGTTATTTATATTTCAGATTTATCCCCAAGGCTAAAGGTTCACAAGAAATAGCTTCGTGGAACCTCAAGTTTGAGGTGAAATTTATGAATTTGCATGAAGAAGCGATTCTCAAAATTTCCATATGGTATCGTAGCTGATTTGACTAAGGTTTCTTTCTTGGTGAAGAGGGGGTTGGGTATTTCAGTTGTAACATACCTAGGAGAAGGTGCTTGATCTATTATAGGTTATTAGGTATGAAACCCTAGTTCTCTTGGGAAGAAGCACTTGAACCCTAGAAGGGTGTTCTACTTGATTTATTGTTGATTTTGCTATGAGGTTGATTCAGATTTGCAGGGATGAATACTCTTGGTCTTAGAGAGTGTGATATGTTGGAAGGTGCTTCCAATTTTACACCTTGGAAGTACAGATTGCAAATGCTAGTGGATGAGGCTGAGCTTTGGGAGCGTGTTGAGAAGGAGATCATTGCACCTTTTGATCCAAAAGTATGGGCTGAGCATAAGAAAAAAGAGTCCAAGGAAAAGAGAATTGTTCTTGATTCGGTGAGGGATCATTAGATCACTCATATTGCAGAGAAGAAGACCAACAAGGAGATGTATGATGTTTTGTTTGCATTATACCATAGTGTGAGTGTCTCTAGGAAGATGTTCTTGAGAAACAAGGTTTCAGCCATCTATACTAGTGACACAGATATGGTGGTTAGTTACCTCGCCAGAATCACAGAGTTGAAAGACTAGTTTGCTGCCAGAGGGACAAAAGTGGAGGATGAGGAGTTGATGCCCATTGCCTTGAATGGGTTTGCTTCATCTTGGAAATCCTTTGTCCAAAGTGTTTGTGCTCATGAGAACTTACCTACATTTGATAAGCTTTGGGATGATTTTGTGCAGGAAGAGATAATGTTAGAATCTTGTTCAGTGAAGTAAAGAGATGTAGAAGACCTAGCCCTCATTGGGGGGATGAGGAAGGGAAACAACAAAGGAGATAACTAGGGTAAAAAGGAAGAATCAAGGCAAGATAAGAAGGATTTGAGTAATGTGAAATGTTTTAGGTGTCACCAAAAGGGACATTATGCTAGCCAATGTACAGAGAAGAAGGATGGGAAGGTGAAGCAGTAGAAACATGTTGCAATGAGTGCAGACACTATATCAAGAGTGGATGAGTTAGCATCCTAGCTTGAGATCACCTTCATTGTCTCTTGTTTATCTTCCAACACTGTGTCAAGTGCTGGATGGTATGTGGACAATGTGGAATTGAGACATATGACTTCTGACATGAAACTCTTTAGTAGGATTTAGGGGCAAGAGGGAGGAATGAGTGTGAAGTTGGGTGATGATGTTACTTACCCTATGAAGGGATTGGACTCCATTTCCTTTTGGATGCCATCGAGTGATGTTTTGTTTGTTCCTGGTTTGAAGAAAAATCTTCTTTCAGTTTCTTGTGTGGCAAATTTTCAGTGTAGAGTTCCATTTGAAGGACAGCAATGCACTATCAATGCGTGACAACCAAATCTGGCTCACCAATTAAATGTCCAAAATATTTGGAACACAATGTAGAAATCCATGTGGATAACAATACATAAAATAAATGTATGAGTAATGATGATATGATAGTATACGATGAGGGCCCCAAATATATACCTAAGCGGGAGTGCCCTTTCATTAAGAGTCATGTCCTTTCATTATTACTAATTATTGCTTATTAATTATTATTTAATGATACCTACTGCTAGCCATTAAGGCATGCTCCTGAATTGTATCAACACTCACCAAGCGAAATATCCCATGCTCTTCAACACCCATACCGACTAATTTCTTGCTATGTTTATGAACAATATGGCACCTGTTGTTGCTAAAGATCACATCAAGATGAGGATTATGCTTCATAATTTCACTGATAGAAAGGAGATTCTTATCCGAGCCAGGGACAAATAATACATTAAGGAAGAGTAGCCAAACCTTTCATTTCTATCTGCACATTTTATTTTTCAACAATTCTATATTCTTCCTTGCCACCAAAAATCACAGAATTTGAACTGGTCTTATTTTCTTTAAAATCAAGACACCAATATTTTCTGTTAGTGAAATGACGAGAAGCACCAAAATCAATATACTAAGCAGTCTTGTTCACATGGACCTTTTTATTCCTAGCCATAAAGACATAACACTCATCATCTTCATTATGTTCAACTACATTGGCTTGCTTTTGGTTGGTTTGATTAGCCCTCTACTTATGCTTTTCATCCCACAATTACTTTTGACAAAATTTTCTTTTATGATCAAGCTTTCCATGATAAAAGCATTTTAAAATCTTTTCAGTTTTCAGATTACCTGAATCAGTGGCCTTGCTGTTTCTTTTTTCCCACTTGCAGTCTTGCTACCTTTTCCTTTTTCTTTAAAATTTGTTGCTAAGGCTATCTCTGAAGTATCATAACCGTTGTTATTTCCATTTTGCTTCCTCCACCTATCTTTTTGTGAAATCTTATTGCCAACTTGATCAAATGTTAGTGCATCATTTGAAGTAATATTCAACATCTCAATAAAATTTTCAAAAGAGGAGGGCAAAATCTTCCGAGTTACAATAACAAGGTCTTCCTCTTTGACCTTCCTATCAATAGCCTTTAGCTGATCTCTTATATCATCAATCTTCAATAAATTATTTGGAAGAGAATCGTGTTCTTCCATCTTAATAGAAAACAAAATATTCTTCAAGAAAAAGGCTCTACCTTTATTAGAGGTTTCATGCAAATTACGAAGAGTCTACCAAATGGTGAACACATCGACTCCATTCTGAACCAGAGGAAGCATCTCATCTGTGACAAAGAGTTTAATGAGCATGATGGCCTCTCTATTCTTCACATCATATTTTGCGTGGGCATCTTTGTCAGTTTCACTTTAGATTTCCTTTCCCAAAATCTACTTGTCCAAACCCCTGTACTCAAAGATATCAAACATTTGTTGTTTCCATGTTTTGAAATTTTGGCCATTAAATTGTTGACTACTACCTTCAAGCATAATATTGCACAAAGTGGCCATGATATTAAACCAACCATACAAGTAAGCATGAAATTAATGAAATTTGGACAGAATTGCAGAAATTAGTATAGTTACAATGAAAAAAATCTGTATGATACTATAGAAACTGTACGGTGGTAAAACAACGTGATGTTGTTAGAAAACATTGTATGGACTGTCAAAAAATCTTATAGTGGCTAGCATAGAAATCATACGTCTTTAAATCCATACAATGGCTGGCGGAAAGTGAAATCGTATGGTGTCGTTAAATCCATAGTACATACAATGGCTGGTGGAAAGTGAAATTGTATGAAGTCTTTTAAATTTCGTAGTACAACATCTTTTAAATTTTGAAAAATGTTCGTGGTTCAAACTGCAACTTAAAATCCATATGACGTAAATTTGTATGGTGGTGGCTCTTTAAATTTCATATGGTGGCTAAAAACAATCTGTACGACTGTTGAATATAATCCGGACTATAGCTCGTTTAGAAAAATCGTACAACCTCTAGAAAAAAATTGTATGGTCTGCAAATGTACAACTTCAACTTCAAACCTCTCTAATCTTTAATGCAGTTCCTCGTTCGATCACTATATAGGCCAGTCCCTAGGGCCTTTAGTCGCTTTCAGCTTGGGTTTCTTAAATAAAGAGTCAAAGGAGCTCTAACTAAATAGTTCATAAGACACGATAGATGATAAGGTTTTGCAAATGGGGTAGCAATCTAAGTGGACTTGATTGTCTAGAAAACTCCACAATTAATCATGCTTGAGCTAGATGAGCCTTGGTGATACAGCCCCCCACCCCTACTGGGGGTTGCGGGACCTCCCGATCTTGGATCTTCAAATCTTTGAGCCGAATCGGCTATTCAGGACCCTGCTAGCCCCACAAATCATTTTACACAGGGCCCTTTTCCTCCTAGGCGCAGGTCCTGTGAGACCCGCGGGCTCCTACTAAGCTCCTGTTCTCTTCTGAAAATTTGAGTGACGGCACTAGCTCCCTATGCTAGGCCCCTTCTTCTTCACATGACCTCGGGCCAGTCCTCTTCGCAACTCCGCGCTTCAGAGCTTTTGCGAGTAACTCGCTCCCCTTTTCCTAATCTCCGAATCGACGAATGTACCCGGGACCTGATCTACGGTCCACGTCTCTCCCACAACCAACGACTGTGATCTGCTTCAGACTTCTGCCTTCGGGAGTTCCTCCCACTCTGCTCTCCTCTTTCTTCCGGAGTACCTTTCCTTTGAAACATGCAGATCTCTGCCACGTGTTCTTCTGGATTCAACGGTCCAGATCCACTTCGCTTTTCACGACTTAGCAAAGATTTCGCTTTTCTCCACGCAAATTCTTCCGAAGTTCTTTCTCGTGAACTCTCGTATCTGTCGCCATCTGTCAACCTAGATGATGGACGGTCCCTACTAGTTTTGGGACTTCGGGACTTCGACAAGTCCTTACTCCTGTGCACACTTAGCACTTCTCCCACAGTCCGAGACTTGGACTGCTCTCAGCCTTCTGCACTCTTTGTAGAGACTCTGTGCGCGACGACACTAATCCTCCTGAGCTTTTGCTGGCTCGAATCTTTAAGGGTCTCGCCCTTGACTACCTTGTATGATTTCTTGAGCCCTCTTGACACTTGACGCTCGTCCTCCTGAGCTTTTCGAACTTGGAGCAAGTTCGTCTCTGTGCACTCCTTGCACTCGACCGAGCCTTCAGACGGCTTCAGACTTTCAACACTTTTTCTGAGTGTTGGCCTGGTGTGCTCCTCACACAGGTCTTCCTCCAGAGTGTTCAACATCTCTGTTCACCTTGAGCTTCAACTGCTCGAACTCCAAAAGTCTCTGTCCCTTTTGTTCCTCAAAGGGATATATGTGCCCCCTTGGAAACTTCTGCTCAAAGCACTCCTTGCTGAGCTTCCCAGAGTGTTCAACAACTCTATGTTTTCCTCAGATTCCTCCAACACTTCAGAACGTGTTGGTTTTGTGCACTCCTTGCACCTGCTTGAACCACTCCTTGCTGAGCTTGCATAGTCTTCAGTAACTCTGTGGGTATCTTCTCCTTGAATCCCTTCTCCCTGAACTCAAAACAGGGTTCCTCCTGTGCACATTTGCACCTGCTTAATGCCCGCCTGGTAGAGTTTCACGGATTTTTCAGCAACTTCGTCTCTTTGTGTCTCCTCTGCACAGTCTCTCCTCCAAGGTGTTCAACAACCTTGAGGTTCCCCTCTGAGTCTGTGAATTATCCTGGTATGCCCTCCTGACACGTTCTTCTCTGACTTGTAAGAGTTCAGATGCGCACTCCTTGTGCTGGCTACAAAGTTTCTAATACTCTGTTGTGCACTCCTTGAGGCTTGCACAACCTAAAGAACCCAGAACAATTTAACAAAACTCACAGATAGAGAATTTCTATCCTTAACCTGCAGATGGAAACTAACACACACCTATAGCATAAATTCATACAAACACAAATGAAATTCAAAAACAAACATCCACCACACAGGAATTTGTAAACAGTGAAATTTGTTCTTTCGTATTAATATCAGAATGTTAATTACAATGTGTGAGCTCGGACTGCGACTGAGTCTTGGCTCTTCTCTCCTCTCCTATCAACAACTCTCAGCTGCCTCTCAACAACAACCTCTACTGGGCATATGTTACAAAGATTTATACAAGAGGAGACTCATCGAGTCTTTCTCTCCAGCTATTCTAGTGGTGTCTAATCACCATCAAAACACCTATCTACTGAGGCAGATTACAACGAGTGGAAAATCTAGTTTGAATCGGATCTAGATCCCTCCTACCGTCAGCCACTTAAGGCAACCTTGTCTACAGCCTGTACGAAGGCATGACTTGGCTCTACCCAAGCCTTACAACATTTACTTGTATTGATTACATTTAAAATTTAAAATTCGAGGAAAAAATGAGAGGGCTGGCGCCTATCCCCTCCTTGAATGTGCACCAATGTGCTGAGTAGCTGGTGCGTGCTGAGGTGGAACGATGCTCCTGCATCATACTCCACTGCTGGGAAAATCATGAGCTCCTCTGCTCTGCTCTTGAAATCCCCTTGGATCCCAAACTTTCCCCTGGAGCTGTCCTCCTGCTCCTCTGCTTTGTTGCTGCTGCTGCCCCGCTACTCTTGAAGGTCCTCCTCTGTTCAACTTCCCCCTACTGACAACTTCTTTTGCTGACTTCATCATCAACCTCCTTATCTCCTCCATGACTTCTTCCAGCTGCTCTGCTGGCTGGCTTCCCTTATGCAGTCTGCTCGGCTGCAACTCCTCTTCCTCATACACATCAAAGGGTAGATTGTCCTGATCCCCCATGCCGTTTTCTTCCTCTGTGGCCCCGACTTGCCACTTTGCTACAGAGTCCAGTTCCATAGTCTCTTCACTGAGCTGCTGCTCAACTATCTCCTCTGACAAACTATCTTCTGTCAGTTCGTTTGCTGGTACATCTCCAGCTTCTTCCAGCCGCTCCTCAGACTGGCATGTTTCCTCTGGCATGGCTATCTCCTGACAACCATCTTCTGGTTCTGGATTGTCCAACCAATCCTCCAGCATCTTCAACTCCATCTCCCACTGAGTGAGCAACTCAACTGTGTGCTCCTCTTTTTCTGTTGGGGTAGACTTCAATATTTGCTCCTTCTCCTTCTTAATGACAGTCACGATTAGTTGTCCTTTTGCTCCAGCTGCACCTGCAACTCGTGCACTGGCCTCTGCTGGGATAATTGGCAGGAATATCTGAATTCCCCCAATGAACAGAATGCTCCTCTGATCCTTCTCCTCGATGATGGAAGTATTTAACTTCTCATCATCTTCATTCACATGGCCTGCAACTCCACGTGAATCTTCATATGGATGAGGCCTTTCTTCTGCCTCCTTTCCATCTGTCACCACCCGTTGCTGATATGAACTCTCAGCTGAGCTCATCTCTTCTCCCTTGCCCACCTGGAAAATTGGGGTTTCTCCTCTGCCCTCTTGGCAGTTTATGAAATCAACTGATCTCTTCCCATTGCCCACCTGGCAATCTACGAGATCTCTGCCTGATCTCTTTCCCTCATCACTGAGGTTTTCAACATGCCTCAACCACCTTTTTAACACCTGTTGCTGCCTTCTGGCAAACAAATTCTGAACAGGCCACCTGGCTTTCCTTTTCAGAGGCCATTCGTACCTCTAGCCTACCTTTGCCTCATGTTGCATCTTCAATGCTAGCTTCTCCATTTTTGCTCGGATTTCACTGAGCTCCTTGTCAATTTCTGCTTTGCTTTTCTGCTGGCGGTCTTCTCTCTGACCACGCTTATGGCCTTCAGTAGCTATCTTTTCTTGCTTCACCTTTAGCCCACCTGGCTGTCTACCATCTGCTGCATACCTTGCAACAATCTTTACAAAGCATCACACTCTGTCTCTCTTCACCCGCTGTCTACAGGCGAAATCAAGCTCTGGCACTACATGATGTTATCAGACTATCTCCTCTGACCTACATAAATTAAACTTTGTGACTCTGATACCACTTGATGGTATCGGGGTATCTCCTTTCACTGTCTCTCCTTTGTATGCTGTCTACAAACAAAATCAAGCTTTGATACCACTCCGATGCAACCCCCCTCCCCTCCTAGGGGTTGCGCAACCTCCCGGTCTTGGATCTTCAAATATCTGAGCCGAATCGGCTCTTCGGGACCCTACTATCCCCACAAATCATTTTACACAAGCCCCTTTTCCTCCTAGGCGCAGGTCTTGTGGGACCCGCGGACTCTTGCTAAACCCCTGTTCTCTTTGGAAAATTTGAGTGACGACGTTAGCTCCCTACGCTAGGCCCCTTCTTCTTCACATGACCTCGGGTCAGTCCTCTTCGCAACTTCGCGCTTCAGAGCTTTTGCGAGTAGCTTGCTCCCCTTTTCCCGATCTCCGAATCGGCGAATGTACCCGGGACCCGATCTACGGTCTATGTCTCTCCCACAACCAACGACTGTGATCTTCTTCGAGAGTTCCTCCCTCTATGCTCTCCTCTTTCTTCCGGAGTACCTTTCCTCCGAAACACGCGGATCTTTGCCACATGTCCTTCTGGATTCAACGGTTCAGATCCACTTTGCTCTTCACGACTTCGCGGAGATTTCGCTTTTCTCCACGCAAATTCTTCCGAAGTTCTTTCTCGCGAACTCTCGGATCTGTCGCCACCTGTCAACTTGGACGATGGACGATCCCTACTGGTTTCAAGACTTCGGGACTTCGGCAAGTCCTTACTCCTATGCACACTTAGCACTTCTCCCACAGTTCGAGACTTGGACTGCTCTCAGCCTTCTGCACTCTTTGCAGAGACTCTGTGTGCGACAACACTAATCCTCCTGAGCTTTTGCTGGCTCGAATCTTTAAGGGTCTCGCCCTTGACTACCTCGAATGATTTCTTGAGCCCTCCTGGCACTTGACGCTCGTCCTCCTGAGATTTTCGAACTCGTAGGAAGTTTGTCTCTATGCACTCCTTACACTTGACCGAGCCTTCAGACGACTTCAGACTTTCAACACTTTGTCTGAGTGTTGGCCTGGTGCGCTCCTCGCACAGGTCTTCCTCCAGAGTGTTCAACAACTCTGTTCACCTTGAGCTTCAACTGCTCGAACCCCAAAAGTCTCTGTCCCTTTTGTTCCTCAAAGGGATATATGTGCCCCCTTGGTAACTTCTGCTCAAAGCACTCCTTGCTGAGCTTCCCAGAGTGTTCAACAACTCTGTGTTTTCCTCATATTCCTCCAACATTTTAAAATGTGTTGGTTCTGTGCACTCCTTGCAAATGCTCGAAGCACTCCTTGCTGAGCTTGCATAGTCTTTAGTAACTATGTGGGTATCTTCTCCTTGAATCCCGTCTCCCTAAACTCAAAACAGGGTTCCTCCTGTGCACATTTGCACCTGCTCAATGCCCACCTGGCAGAGCTTCACAGAGTTTTCAGCAACTCTGTCTCTTTGTGTGTCCTCTGCACAATCTCTCCTCCAAGGTGTTTAGCAACCTTGAGGTTCCCCTCTGAGTCTGTGAATTATCCTGGTGTGCCCTCCTGGCACGTTCTTCTCTGACTCGTAAGAGTTCAGATGCGCACTCCTTGTGCTGGCTACAGAGTTTCTAATACTCTGTTGTGCACTCCTTGCGCAGCCTAAAGAACCCAGAACAATTTAACAAAACTCACAGATAGAGAATTTCTATCCTTAACCTACAGATGGAAACTAACAGACACCTACAACATAAATTCATACAAACACAAATGACATTCAAAAACAAACATCCACCACACAGGAATTTGTAAACAGTGAAATCTGTTCTTTCGTATTAATATCAGAATGTCAATTACAATGTGCGAGCTCGGATTGTGACTGAGTCTCGACTCTTCTCTCCCCTCCTATCAACAACTCTCAGCCGCCTCTTAACAACAACCTCTACTGGGCATATGTTACAAAGATTTATACAAGAGGAGACTCATCGAGTCTTTCCCTCCAACTACTCTAGTGGTGTCTAATCACCATCAAAATGCCTATCTACTGAGGCAAATTACAATGAGTGGAAAATCTAATTCGAATCGGATCTAGATCCCTCCTACCGTCAGCCACTTAAGGCGACCTTATCTACAACCTGTACGAAGGCATGACTTGGCTCTAACCAAGCCTTACAACATTTACTTGCATTGATTACACTTAAAATTTAAAATTCGAGGGAAAAATGAGAGGGTTGGTGACTCTCCTCTCCTTGAATCCGCACCAATGTGCTGAATAGATGGCGTGTGTTGAGGTGGAGCGATGCTCCTGCATCACTTAGGATGGGTGACCTCCTAGGAAGTCCTAGTTACCAGGTGCAAGCCTAGAAGGTGATGATTAATGCTATGCAATTCATTTTGTTAGTTTCAACCCACTTCTTTACCTTTGTGAGCATCACTCGATCAAATGAGTGCTAAGTGGACTATTCAAAGTCACGAGAAATTGGTCAGTTGCAACTAATAGTCATGGACATGGGTCATTGATTAATGACTTTAATCTAATAATCCCAAAAATGATTTCTAAAGTGTGAGCATAGTCACAACGTTACTTATTTGTGGGAGGTATTAAACATTAAACTAGTGACTAGAGAGTAATCGAAAGCATCCAATGAATGCCAGGCATAGTGGATGTCAATATAAAGCTCAACCTTGTATAGGGTCATTGTTGATACAAGATCTACAGAATGAAGTGCTACGATTGTGAAGTTGTGAAATAACTTTGTATGGTCAGATTTGTGTAAGGAGACGAATGTGAGGCTATTGGTGCCAATGCATGATGAAATAAGAAATAACTCAAGATGCTAAGGTGGTTCGACACTAGACTATGATACAAATGATAATCAAGCATTTGCATGGAGGGATCGATCTAGGGATTGGTCTCCTTTACAATTTCTGCATTCAGATTTTGGGGATATGAATGGTTTGGTTAGGGTTGTAGTTTGTTTACTAAAAGCCAAACTTGGAGATGTTTCAGAGTTGGATCCCAAAGCTCGAGAGTGGCTGCCATTGCCCTTGACTGGGTTGTAGGAATTGGATGGGTCGAGACTCGAAAGTAGATCTAGTTGTCAGTTTTAGTGTGGATACAGAGACACAAATGGTAGATGCATCTGATGTAGGGTACATTGATGGATCCTTGGAGGAAATGACTAGGGAACTTGATGGATCCTTGGAGGAAATGACTAGGGCACCTTGATGGATCCTTGGAGGAATTTTTGTTTCAAAAGCAAGACCTTGTCCAATCGTCAGAGAACATGGGTGGTGTCCAATATGATGAGGTTATTGTGAGAAGTTTTTGAATTAATGGATTCCTTTGCTTGAAAATGGTCCAACATCTTTTTGAGAAGGAGCCCTCCCCTTCTCATTCACAGTTTGTTGATGAGATGATGGATCGAAATCCAAGGCTATCCCTAATTCTTTGTCCTTGAGTGGAGATTTTAATTTATTTGCTAGTTGGGAACAAGGAGTATTCTGAAGGATGGCAAAACCTAGAGCACTGTGGTGTGATTTTGTTTTTCTTACACATGCCATATTAAGAAGCTTTTAATCGATGGTGTCTTCTAAACTAGGAAGCCAATGAGATTTTATTGAACTCTTTATTGTGGGGTTGGGACCCAAATATGTTTTCCTTTCCTTTAATTTTGATGCTACAACCCAAGATGTTTTGTAGTATGGTACCTGGAACATTGTAGGTTTGTTAACTTATGTGCAGTTTTGGTGGGCAAATTTTAGCTCGGAGGATGAGGGGTAGGATCACTATCCTCTTTGGTTGGAGTTTCCCCCACTTCCAATCGACCTATGATCATTTGTAGATCTATTTTCTGACCAATTTGGTAAACTGCTCGTCTTAGATGGATGATGTAATTCTTTTCGAGCTAGCCCGGGAGTTTGTCTTGAAGCAGATATGAAAAAAATTCTTTCCATTCATGTTTGTTATGACTATTGATGGTGTTCGCCAACAAAAGGTCAATTACCTTAATCTTCCAAATACTCACTTTCCCTATCAAGTAGAGGATCACCTCATATGAGATTGCTTCCATCGAAGGCCTGATCTAAATGCCTTCGAGGGTACAAGTGTTATTGCCTTGATAATCCTTGGTGTTAAGGAGGTCGGTTTGTCAGTGGGTTTAGGGCATGCAACTAAGGATGGTGGGCCCTCGACTAAGCCATCTTAGAGTGTAGGAACAAATCCATTGGGGTTGCAATTCATAAGCCTTCTTGGGGAATTGGAGGTCTTGTTTTGTAGCTAGTTTGTGATCCTATACCTAGTGGATGTGATGTTATTAGCTGGAGTTAGAGAAGTACTAGCTCGTCTTCTATAGGGGTGAGTGGTTAGCTTCAAAGTATGAATATTGATGGTGGTTGGTAGGTAAAGTCCAACAAACGGAAGGAAGCCTTGAGAGCAATGAGGTCCACACATTGCGTGAAGTCCTTCAAGGAAGCTGTGGTCCATTCTCCTAATAAGAGGGCCTCTTCTTTGAGGAATGTACTATTGAGCAACTAGTTTTGTATCCTCGACAAGCCTCTTTTCCTTGAATGAAGCTCTCTCTTCTTTTGGAATGTATAGGGGATGACTATCCCAAATCATAAGTAGTTTGTTTGCGAAGTGTTATAAAGGACTAGCTTAGATTTGTTCCTTCTGTAGGAAGTCAAATTTGTAGGATTTGAGCTTTGTAACTATATGGGCTATTGTTGGAATGGTTCCTTTCGGACCACTGATCATGCACAAGGAGGTGAGGGGGTGGTCCTTGCTATCTCTCCTTGCAGAATTTTGTAGTGGGTCATGAATGTGATCTTGCCAATTAGTGTGTTTGGATTACCCTTTTGGTCCATTATTGTTTGTTGGGGTTTTGTTTAGTTTATGCCCCAAATCTTAGTTCAGAAAGAAGTAGTCTTTCAGATATGATGGGGGGTGATTTCTATTGCTTGGTGTCTTAGGCCTTTTCCATGGGTAACTTGACTAAATCCCTTAACTAGGGGTTGATAAAATTGATCCCTAAGAATGTTGCTAGAGACTCTGTGGAGGGATGGAGATCTATCACCTTGTTGAGTGTAGCTTACAAGATCTTGGCCAAGGCTGTAGTTCTTCTAGTTTGTGATGCTGTTAGGAAGATTGTTTAGAGGGAACATGTAGGTTTTGTGTAGGAGCAGTTTATCTTGGATACAATGATCTTAGCGTGCAAGGCTATGGAGTGGACTAGGGAGACTGATTAGCAAGGCCCTCTTCTTCAAGATTGAGTTTTACAAAGCTTATGATCAGATTGATTGGTCCTTCATCATTGAGATGTTGACTTGTCTACGTTTTGGTCGACGAAATGTCGGGATGGTGAACACTCTTTTCTCCAACACATTTGCTTTTTTTTAACTAAATAACTCCCAGTCTCCTTGTATTTTTCTCCATCAGTCCATTAGGAAGGGGTGTCCTCTAGTGTCTTACCTATATGTCTTGACTCTTGACAACAAATGCCTTGGTTCACTTAGTGGAAAATCCTCGAATAATGGGTTGCAAGTGAGATATTTATCTCCTTGATGGTTTGGAGATGGTTAATAACCATTTTGTAAATGATTCACTCCTTTTTGTGCTCGTAGACCAGGGATCAATGTTGAGATTTGGGTACCTTGGAAAGTGGTCCCCATGTGCTTATGAGTCTCTAAGCACAAGGGGGGAAGACTATTACCCTCATACTTTACTTTATGATTCTAATTTCACTTTGACTTAGGAGTTTTAAGTCAAAAGTGAAATATGTCACTTAAGTCATAAAGTGACAATTAATTCACAATGTGGGTGCATTAATAGACATAAAGCAACTAAGGAAAGTGGGTTTCCTTAGTGAGATTATTGGAGTTGATCTCACCCATTGATTAGACTTGGCTAGATCTAATCTAGGCCATTGATCTTTTAGGGTTGGCATGAGGAGGCTAAAGAGAGG
>ML795225.1:215615-252276 GCA_009831015.1 Picea engelmannii | reverse complement strand
GTGTCAGGTGACTTAGCATGGGAGTTATTAATGCATGGGAGGAGTTAGTTACATGTCATTGAGGTGGTTAGTTGGATCATTTGACAATGTGGCATGATTTTATTATTGTCTACTTGAGGAGTGCCCACCTAGAGGAGCCCACACGTGCCATTTATGTTGACTTATTGACTTGGACGGATCACACGTGTGAGAGGGGATGCCATCTTCTTGAGGTAATTATTTCACACTTGGACCATTCCTTGGTTTGAGGGAGTTAGGTGGAGGATTTTTGGAGATCCTTGGACCATGTTGACTCACTTGTCCACATTCTCCTTGGACTATGGCACTTTTATTGGGGAGCGCACCTTCTTTACTCTCTCTCTAGCCCACACGTGTGGCTATTATTATTGTACTTGGACCATTCTTGAGGGTTGTTTTGCTCTTGGAGGGTTTTGAGGGATTTGTTATATCATTTGTTGTATTTGCCCATGGTTTTGACTGGGCTAATGGTTTTAAACTCGTGGTATTGAGCTAGCACATTGTATTCTATTGTATTGAGGAGGCTCTTCACCTATAAAAGTAAGAGTCCTCTCTTGTTTCAAATCATTGGAGATTAATGAGAAAAATTGCTTAAAGAGTTCTTGTGCATCTATTCTTTTTCAATGTGAATGCCAGTATTTTTCAAGGGTTTAGATAAGCACTTTTCAGGGTTTGCTGGAAGACAAGGGCTACTACAAGGCCAAAGAAGGGTGAAACGCTCCAGTTGGAAGGGTTCTCAAGGTAAGATTTTCTAACCTTCCCCCTTTGATCATTGAAGATTTGTTCATTGCATTAAGGTAGGACGTTGTAGGGCTCTATCCTTTTGCCTTGGCCAACCTTTAAGTTCACCTTGCTAGTGTACCTAGAGAGGCTTCTTCATGGACCATTCCTCCCATCCAACTCTGAAGGGAACCTTCTAACCCTAGACAATGCTTGAGGGGCAACCCTCCGGGTGCCATCAGCATTGTCTCATCCTAAACCCTAGACTTCACCTAGATCTGGTATAGAGAGACGCCATAGCTCTCCAAAGGCACTGGTCTATCATTGTCCTCCACCGCCCAAAAAAAAAAAAAAAAAAAGATTTTTCCTTTTTTCCATGTTTTATTTTTATTTTGCAACCTAGGGTTTCATCATGCTTTACCTTGGAGACCAGGTTGTTTGAGCTTCATTGACATATCCCTATTAAAATCTGTGCTAACCTATCTTTGGTTGAATACCTTTATTGTTGGCACTTAACTTAGGGTTGGATCAAATCGTTTCTTTGCCTACCTTGCCTACAAGATCGAACCCTAGGGCTCAAACAATGCATCGTTGACTTAAATCTGATTTAAACAATTGTGATGCCCTAATGATCATGCTTGGAATGTTTTGTCAAGTTATCACTGCTCATATCCCTTGCTGTCCCATTCTGTGATTTACTGAATACAAGGGTGTGAAGTACATCACTTAATGTACACCTTGGAACAACGTTTTGATTGCATCTTGCTCCCAATTGTCCCAGCTAGCAGATCGACCTTCTAGAGGGCCAAACGACCTCTTGTTTTGAAAAATCGTTGCCTCCTAAAACTGCTGCTAGGCCTCCTCTCCTTGCTGTCCAGACTGCAGAATTGTTATATAATGGTCTAGACTCTAGTCTCTCTTTTTTGGCAATGTTTGGAGTTTTGTTGCCCCCATATTCTTCATGGTGATGAAATGATTTCAAAAGAGGCCAAACGACCTAGCCTCCAGCATCATCGTTGCCCTTTGTTTACTGTCCAAAAAACCTCTTCAGTGACTGTCATAAACTGCAGGTATTCCAGTGATTGAGTAAGGGTCAGGTGAGTGTCCTTTGGGCAGCATTTCCATATCCTAACGATCTCCTAAAAGAAAGTATTATTGCACTCATTGTCTTCACTGTCCAAGGTCATAGCTGAGTGTTAATGCTGGTCCTATCTACTGTTTATAAATGTTATACTTATATGCAAAATCTCTTCTTGCTTAAATACAATAACTCAGGAAATATTCACTGTTTGGCTTGAAAATCTGAATATTAGTTCATCTCCGATTGGTCTATATTATGCTTGCTGCTCTGAACACTTCTTTACGGCATTGATATCTTCATAGGTTGTAGCATAAGCGTGGCAATTATTGGACATTGTAACATCTGAAGATACAATACAAACTTTATAACATTGTTGGTATCTTTGTCACATTGTTGATCCTTGGTCTATGGTTGAAATTCACTCATTTGATAAATGTAGTCTCGCTGTCCTAATGATGCACTGCACTTGATTTTTCACACTCGGCACTTTAAATCTGTTCACAAGAATTTATCATTGGATATTTTGAATAGTTTAAAGGAGACACATGTTTGTGCAATCTGAATTTTAATATAAACACATGATTATGGTGCATTGATGCACACACTTTAAGATTCTAGCATCTCTGACTTGAACATTGGTTCTCATACGTTGCAAATTTCATTTTGTATGGCTTAATGATGATGAATGGTACAAAGATATGACACATTGATAAACTTGCATGCAAATACTTTATTTCCAAGCATTCATTGAGCTTTTGCTTTTCCAAGTTACATTATGTTCAAGCTCTTTATACATTGTCTTCTCTCATTTGATGTGTCTTATCCCTTTAAAGAAGATATAAAATTCAAAGTCAAACCAAGTTCTAAACCTTTCCCGTCCAAACACAATGACAGGACTTAGCATTGACCTTGTAAGAATGCCCTCCTTAGGTTAGGAACCCTAGCCTTAAAGTGTAGAGGCAAGGATGCTGAGGTGACAGTGGGCGGCTTGCCTATCCGTTGTCCCAACCGCTCCTTTGTAGGGTGGGACTTTCCCTTGAGAGTTTGAGTGGTAGCAGGTGGTTCTGTGTTTGGGGGAGTCTCCTCCATGGTAGGATTTGTTGAAGCACAGATTACACATAGCTAAGTGTTTTGGCAAGATTTGGGGGTCTTTTGGATTATGCAATATTATTGCAGTGCCCCAACATTTTCAAATAGCATACACTTTTATCTTATGGAGTGTGTGGTCTGCATGGAGGAAGGTGGTAGGTTTGATCTGGTGGCAGATGGTTGGCAGTTATGCATGTGGGGTGGGATTTGGCCAAGTGGCCGATCTGTAGCTAGAAGATTTAGGATGCATATATTGCTGATCTCCCATGTTTTTAGGCAGGACGACCAAGCAGAAAGGGGATAAGTTTTTGGAGGCATTTGTGAGATGCAAATGCACATTCTTGGAAGGATTGGTGACCTTTAGTGCATGAGTATGCCCCACCCTCCATTGATCGGCCCACCATCATGGAGACAGTTAGCCTCATCCCATAGGAAGACAAGTTCAAGATGAATATTGATAAGCTCAGACCCATTTGACATGATTGGAAGTGGAGTGTTGGGTGCACACTTTCTCAGTACAACTCGCGTAACTTGTACTCCATTTTGCATCAATGTTATGAGCTTGGACTTGTACTTAATGCATGGTGGGTGTCTTTCGATGCCAAGGGCTTGTGGATTCAGAGGTTACACAGTGTGTGGTTAGTATGAGTGTCCTAGAAGCTTCGGGTGTTTGCATGGCTGGTTATTTATCAGGGCCTTCCTTCCAAGATTCAGCTGTCTAAAAGCAGCCACTCAGATGGTCTCTGCCTTGCCACCATTCAGAGACGGTGAAGCATTGTTATGGGATTGTCTGTTTGCCAGGACTTGTTGGTATCATGTATAGAGTCAAAGCATGCGGTGGTTCTTCAGGGGATATTGCATTGGCACACAGCCTTGTTTGGTGATTCCAGGTCTGTAGTTCACTCTTCTCTTAGTGGCTTTTGTCACTGTTTGAGAATTTCTGCTCTGTTTGTCCTTTGGAAGCTTTGGTGCAAATATGTTTTTGAGAACGAGGTTAGCTCTTTGTCTGTCTGTTGTTATAACTTATGCGTGGAGAGAGGAGGTATGTATGCAGCCTTTGGCAAAAGGGTTTTGCTTATCAAGAATGCCATATTGTTAGAGCCTAGTGCCTATTTGGATTTTATTTTTGTTCTTGTAGCATTAAGGAAAAGGATGCAAATATCATTGTATATACACTTCTGCCTTTTGTTTTTCTTTGATGATTCATATATATTTATGTGAATATAAGAAGTATTTTTACAAAACTGAAATACGAACATGAAACTTAGGCCTTATCTGTGCTAGTTTATTCAATTCTGAAGAGGAAATAAACTGCCATCACTACCACACTTTAGGCATTTGAATTCTACATTGCAATAAGAGATTCAACATGGTATACAGCATGCAGCAGCTTATCATATTTTTATGTTCTATCTGCATTTTTTCTTCTTCCAGCATTGTGCCTTTCTAATTCACAGAGACTCTGGAAGTGCAATAAATAGTATTATTCTCAGGAACTCAATGGGCAGTTTCATGAGCTTGTCAGTCCAAGAGTTTGGATTATTCCATCACTCTAGACGTGAAGGAGTCATGTTTGACACTTCAGAGGGTTTGACAAACTCTGTATTTTGACAATAATTTATAATGTCCATTTTAATTTCATGCTTTTGTCCCTGCAGATGGAACTGTGCATAATCTGGATTTGTTCATTTCGATGACTGAAGAAAATGTAAGCTCAAAATTGGAAGGAGCAATGGCTGATTTTTCGCAGCTACAATATGGGATTGTTGTAGATGAAAGCAAGTTAGAAGAATTCTTTATCAAAGTTGTGTAAAAATCAACATATGGTGTTCACTATTTCCATTCTAGGATCTTTATATCATCATAATCTTTATTTTTTAAGTTTGTAGCCACATGAGAAACCGAACTGCTTACTGTTCAGGAGACTGAAAAATAGGGTTCTTTATGGTTTCCTATTCCAATTGGTCAGAGCCTTTTCTCATACCGTTGTCTTCGATCTTTAAGGATCCAATCTTCTCAAAATATAAAATGGAAATAATACATTTCTTTCACTTTGGTTTTGTATACAATATGTTTTTGGAGTCCAGACTCTTTGCTGAGATGAATTCAAACATTCTATTTTTGAAGTTCTAGCTAGAGCTTGCTTGGCATTACAATTTTGCTATGAAGACTGTTTTGAAGGCCCAGTTAACTAGAAAATTCTAGCATCTTAGGTAAACATTCCTGCATAAGATTCTTAATTCTTTCCAAGGAAAATTAGGTGGAACAAAGCTACTTTTTGTCATAACTTGTCATCACTGGTTACCAACTTTCTTTCCAGAAATGAGATTGGGTGTTAAATTACTATTCATAGGCCCTACTATTTTTTTTTTCCGATGGAATACACATCCCGGGAAACCCTCCAGGTACTTCCCCTCATTTCGAGGATGGTACAGGAGGTTAAACCGCCCGGTTGCATTTTTGGTAACCTAACCTGGCGGGTACATAGAATGAGGCCCAACAATATCTACAGAGGCAGCCAGCCCGGGGACTTGACCCTGTGACATCCCGCTGGCAATTCACAGCACTCAACCATTTGAGCTAACCCACCGGGCTTTCATAGTTCCTACTATATGAAAAGTTGGAATTATAATTGCACATGTTTCACACGTCTTTTTTCTTGTGTAAGCATCCACCACTAAAAATACATCTTACAAATCTGCTTCTCTAGATTTGTATGCCTATAAATATAAATTGATATCTTGTTCTAAATGGAATCCTGCATTTTGTTTTGGCATGCAAACTTGCTCAGTGCAAGGTCATCACCAAATTAGCATATCTCCTAGATTTAACTGAAGGGACAAAATAGGAATTCGTCTATTCCCTTCTTTTCCTACTTTTGCCTACAGAAAGAGGATTTTCATTGGGAACAGACTCTTCAAGAAAAGGTGTTTATAATCCAAGTTAGGGAATTGAAGGCCAGGACATACACTCTTCTTCAAGAAAAGGTGTTTCTCATCTGAGTTGGGGAATCCAAGACCAGGAAACATGCATGGAGGTGCTTTTTTAAACCAGGATGTTTGCATGGAGATGCTTTTTATCTAGGATAACTTTATGCTTAGTTGTGCTACATATATATACAAAGTAACATGTGGCTGCTTAGTTTTCTTCCTTTTCAGCATTTTATTCTGTTGAAGCCAAGAAGACTATTTCTTTTCACTGTTTGGTGGACATGTTTAGAGTTTTGCATATTCTTTCATCTTAGGTCCAAAAGTCAGTGTCTTCCCTAATATTCTTCCATGTTACAAAGCCTATGTTGCGTTGAGAATGTCTTGAGTGGAATGGCCTGGTCAATCTCTTTAGGAGTAAATTCATATCATATTTGAGTTGGTTCAGTAGTGAATCTCTGAAGTTAATTCACAAAGTCGAAGTTTGATTGTTTATGATGCCAAGCCATCCCCTACAAAACACTGCTGCGTCTATCCATATGTAAACTTTCATCCCTACAAAGTTTTGGTAATAATATGATATAGATAATAGCAGCAAGAAGTAGATTAGGATTGTGTTGACAGTTTAAGCCTCGAGACAAAATGCAATTTTTGGGCAACTGTGCACTAGAAAGGACAAAGGACCTGCAAGAATGAAGTTAGACTCAAAATTTACTTAGAACTTGAGCATTCCAACTTTGTTAGAGAGGCTTAGATATCCTACCTAGAAGTATTCCTTGGCAAGCAAGAAGCTTTGTCTTTAAACCATTGAACTTATTTAAATGGCAAGAGACACTAGATAACTAAGTTGAGTATCTTTAGTATAATGAGCTTCTTTGTGAGGATAATAGCCCACCTATAGCTTAGGACGAATGGAGTCACCTTGATATAGATATTAGCAAAGGTGCGAGAGATCTACTGATTCCTTGGTTGTTAAGTAGCTAATAATCAGAGTTGCATATAAATTACTAGGATTGCATATGGTGGGTTTGAAGTGTGATGCAAGGGCTTTTGCAACATGTTAAGTGCACATTGCTATCATTTTCATCATTGCTTTCATAATTAAACAATATGTTAACAAGTGCAAATACAATAGCCATAACTTGCGCATCTTATGTTTGCATCATTTACTAGGTATTATCCTACATAAATTCAGCAACAATTTTCAGATTGCCTCTTTACTAAGAAATAAATAAGATAATGCATAATAACCACATTTGTTTCTATAAGCTCAAAACCACACACACCAATTGCATAAACGTAGTGCCTTTCATGCGTCAATATAATATTTTATTTAGTGGGTGTTAACACAAATTTCCACCCTCCAATTGAGCTGATATAACTTGTTATTACAGTGGTGAAAACTTGGCTAATTGAAGGAGTAAAGCCCCAAATTGTCATGGGCTAGACCCCTCTCCGTTTGGGCTAGTGCTTGCTAGCCTCAGGGGGGAGTCCCTAGGCACCCTTGGTACCTTTCTGCTGTCCTTTTAGACTGMTTTTCTGCATTTAAAAAAAAAAAAAAAACAGCGAGCTGTTCATCTTGGACAGCGTGTCAAAACTGTCCAAAACGATAAGAAAATATGATTTCTTCACTTGGAGGGATCCTGCAAGGTTAGCACAATGAATATGGAATAAAAATAGAAAAATAAAMTGCTCAAAAGATCAATATAAACCACAATGAACAACAAGGAAAACGACTAATCTAATTGCAAAAATTCACAAAATACCATCAAGAGATAAGGTTAGAACACAAACAAAAAATTTATTTATTGATAGACTTGCAAGAGGGTTGGTTGCGCCACAATTGACAAGTCCACAACTGGTACAATAATCACTTTGCTCAAAGAAGAGTAACTAGACTAAAAACGAGAGAGAAGAATGATAGGAGAAAAATATGCTAGCTGCTGCAATAATCCGACCAATAACCAATGAAGACCACCCAATATATAGGAGATGAGGCACAATTACCAAGGATAGAGAGAGTATGGCAAATGAGAGAAGGAGAGGGAGTAGGAGAAGCACATGGGGAAGGGAGAGAGAGTTAACTCATGTGAAGAATATGAGAGTTAACACATGGGGGAATAAATTAGGAATTAAACGCATGTTTAAATGCTAAATTTGGCCAAGCAATGAGTGATTTTTAGCCAAGGGAAAATTCGCCCTATTTTTAGGGATTTTCTTAAATTTTAGGAAATTTTCCATTAAAAACAATTTAAGGTGAATTTTGAGAATTGATGCATGGAAAGTGAAGATATGGCGAGTAAGGAAAAGTTAATGAAAAAATTAAGCCTTGATTGGGGAATTTCGCCCTATTTTTAGGGATTTTCCTAAATTTTAGGAAATTAGCATTTAAAAGCAATTTAAAGGGAATTTGAGAATTTTGATGCATGGAAAGTGAGAGGAATAGAGTGAGAAAAATTAGCCTTGACTGGCTAAACTTTCTCGTGGGAAATGCCACTTCACCCATGCGCCACCTCTTTAGCTTAATTAATTCTCATTTAATTTATAATCCTTGGAAAATGCACCCTTGGTCCAATGATGCCATGTAGATGCCACATCACACTGAAACTCTGCCACATGTTGGAATCTGAGCTTGCCATTTGTCACTACTGAAGATGAGGATGTCTGCTAAAAATAGAAATTTCCAAAAATAGCCATTTGATCTCGAAAATTTAAAACTTCTCGAAACTAACCCAAACTCTCCAAAAATTCTCAAGATGACTAGGAGACCACCACCATGTGTCCACTGCTAAAAATAGAAAGTCCCCTCATGTTCATGATGTTGAAATTTTATTGCTAGAGTAACTGCAGTAAATAATTAGGACCTCAAGAAGAATAACCAAGCACAAATAACACACAAAAATGGGTCTACTCGTTTAACCATAGGTAATGCTCTTTCATTACCACCCAACCATAGGCATCCTCAAGTGCCACCCTCGAGCATAGCAGGAGACCTGCTATAGAAAGATATCCAGGAGAAATTCACCCAAATACAAAGATAGATGTTGTTACAGAAATGCCTCAGATCAAGCCGAATTATGCTGCCTCAGACTAGTATTCCTGCGGTTGCCTCAGGTGTGTTAGGAGGGCAAGTTGTTATGTTTCAAATGAGAATGACTCACATGTTTTTATGTTAGTTCATTACAACGAAGGGACACACCTTTTCACTTTCATAATAGAGTTGACTTATGCAACTTGCATATTAATTTGTCTTTACATAATAGGGCCGACTTGTATAAGTTACATATAAATTACTTTCATAATAGGGTTGCCTTATGCTCTTGTCTCTCATTGCTAGAGAGGGGTTTTCTCTTCTCAGGATATCAATCTCTAGGAGGTCTCTTGGAGGTGAATACCTCCCACAACTACCAAAAACATCAACACTCCCTCTTAGCTAGGGAGGTATTCTCAATGATGTTTACTCCTGGTCCTCATAGCCTCTCGGGCTATACCGTGGTCCTTCGACCACGGCATGGTCTTGCAGACCATGCTACTGGTAGCATCTCCTTGTCACACATTGCTGCTCTAATGTGGACCTTGTCCATCTTCTAGGGCCTCTTCTCCACTAGAATGACACTAGGGTCTCATCACCACTTAGTGTACTAAGGGCCTCTTTACCACATGACATATCTCATCAAGGAACAATGGTCTCCAAGGGTTGTTGGGCAACAACCCAAATGAATGTTCTCCCAACCTATTAGGGTTGTTGGACACCAACCTGTGTGAATATTCTCCCAACCATATGACCATCAGGTCTCTTAAGGGTTGTTGGGCACCAACCCAGATGGATATTCCCAACCCCTAAGGGTTGTTGGCCAGTGGAATATCCTCCCAACCGCTTGGACACCTCAACCACTTGAGATTTTCCTCAAGGGTACGTCACACATGGCTCATCCCATGTGGACCTCTAGAGGCTCCTCCCTCTAGAAACACTAGGGTCTATCCCATAATGTGACGTCATGGGTCTACTCCCCATGATGTGTCCTCTAGTGCTCAACCACTAGGGACATCACTCTCATAGATCAACTCGACTAAGTCCATAGGAGTACGAATTGGAGAGCCATCTCAAGTCAACTCAACTCAGTCCAAAGGAACACAATAGGAGACCAAATACAAGTCAATTCAACTCAGTCTAGAGGAGTACGACTCATATCATAGATCAACTCAACTAAGTCCATAGGAGTATGTTATCACCTATCACATAGGTGTCCTCACAGATCAACTCAATTCAGTCCAAAGGAGTACGATCTGGAGAATGTCTCAGGAAGTTGTAATCATCAACCCTCCCTCTCAACGAGGGAGGCATCATGCCAAGTCTCTGACGAAAGTACTCGAACTTCGTCATGGCAAGAAACTTCGTGAGATCATCTGCAATCTGGTCATCTGCAGGAAAGTATTGCACCTGCACTATCTCCCTTTGCATCATGTCTCGAACATAATGATGCCACTGACCAATTAAGTCTGCAAAGAGTTTGTGAAGCCACACTACTTCGCGAACTGCCATCCACAACACTATCTGTTTCTATGGTACTCAAGGCACAAAAGTCCATTTCCTGCTATGCCAGGAAGTCATGGCAGATCCCAAGGTAAAGCAACACCTGGAGGTGTTCTACAACGCTCCTTGCCTCATCAGAGTCATCATATCCCTGTAATCTTATGTCAATACTGGAGACATATCTTAGGCCATATCCATCAATCCTCGTATACCAAGTTCGAGGTGCCTGGATAAGTCCATATAGGGTCTTCTTCGATCTGCACACATGAGACTCCTTCTCATGTATCACAAAACCAATTGACTGCTCGAGGTATACTTCTTTCTCAATCTCTTCATTGAGAAACACTGTCTTCTCATCCATTTGATGTAATCTCCATCCCATGGCTACTACAAGGGAAATAATCATCTAGATGGAAATATATCGAGCGACAAGAGCAAATATCTCCTCATAATCTATTCCCTCCACTCGAGAGAATCCTTTGGCAACAAATCTCATTTTGTGCTTCTCGATGCTCCCGTCAGCGACACGTTTGATCTTTATAGATCCACTTGGAAGTCACCACAGACTTCCCTTATGGTCTTGGAACAATATCCCACACATCATTCTTCACCATGGACTAATACTCCTCCATCATGGCTTCTCTCCATATTTGCTGACTAGATGCTTCCTCATAATAGGAAGTCTCGAGAATCAATGATGTGGCTCATAGTTGCAACATAGCTCGAATGTCTCTATGGTCTTTGGCTATTTCGGAAAGTACCACGAGAGCTACATGTCCTTCTACCTCCTTTAGAGTCTGATGAGCCCATGCAAGCCTTTTTCTGCCTACTACAATATCTCTAGGAATATCAACTGGATCATCTGGATCAACGGGCTCGACCAACTTGCTTTGAACTGTTGAAGGGGTGAGTGGGAGAAGTCATCATCTCCTCCCGCCTCCCACTGCCAATCTCCATGTCAGATCCTTTAGATCTCTTGAAGGCTATCCCCTCTTTAGAGGAAACAACTGTCATGGGTCCACACAAATCTGAATGCATCAAGTCCAAGATCCCCTTGGATTTGTTGTCACTGCTTGGAAAGGACCCCACGACCTCTGTGAATGCCATCATTCTCTACACAAAGATCTGGAAAACTTGTCACCATCTTCTATGCCATAACTCGCTCAATTGATAGAATCATGTGACAAGATTCAGACTGGTAAAGATGTCAGTCCATATAAACTCCTTGTCTGGTCAGATTGCTTCATGTCTCAAGCTATAGACCATCTAATATGTTGCCTTCTGCAACCGTCACTATGGCTCCCTCTCAAGGATATCACTAGTGACCTGTTTTCGTTGTAACTTGCCCTGAACAAGAAAACAAAAGAAAATAAACAACATCTCCATGGCAACCTCCATGGAAGATAACCTTCCAGGAACAAAAAAACAAAACAAAATAAACATCATCTCCATGGAAACCTCCATGGAAGATAACCTGCCAGGAACAAGTAATGAGACAAGAATATCTCGTAGACAGGAGAATAACGAGTACATCTCTAGAATCAAAGCAATTTAAGGATTGTTGTCACATCTACAACACTTACTTGCAATGTAGCAAACTTAGAAATGTAGGTTAGAGGCATGACACTTAAAACAATCAAACCCGGAGTCTTCACTTCTAGTGTGTTGTTCCTCTGAATGCACTGAAATCCCTTTGGATCCATGATTGCAGCAAAGGTTCCCTCCTCCTACAAGTACCCTCATGACAATGATACAAATAATATATACAAGTGCATACCTCTTGAAACTGTAGCATTATCCTTAAGAATTTTTCAGTTGGTGTAGCCTTTGATTCGCATACAAAAAAGGACTCCTTAGACCACGCCTAAACTCAACATCAATCACTTCAGAATCAGGCCTAAATTCAGCCTTGAATACCTCTCCAAAATCTTCTTCAGGCTGCCTCTGAACTTGCTTGAAGATGCTTCATAATACAATCTTTGGAATTCACCAAATTTTGTAATATTATCTTAGAAATGTGGCCTGCAATTTCCTCCTCTGTTGTTGGGGTCATAGATAGGTCTGTTGCTAGGGCTGGTTAGTCTCCTGGTGCCCGCGGCTAGCCTCCTACATGGCTCCTTATAGCGGCAACCCTAGAAGGGCTTCTTCAACCCTGCGGTCATCTTTTAGAACCCTAAACAAGGGCTCGACCAAGTCAATACGCATGCGACCAGCCTTTAATTTTATCACAGGGATACTAAAAGGAGGTTTGACCCCTTTCTCCTGTACCTACAGTAACTCTTAACTGTTTGTGCAAATGGTATTCTTCAAGACTTGCTCTGATACCATGTTGAAATTTTATTGCTAGACTAACTGCAGTAAATAATTAGGACCTCAAGAAGAATAACCAAGCACATATAACACACAAAAATGGGTCTGCTCGTTTAACCATAGGTAATTCTCTTTCATTACCACCCAACCATAGGGATCCTCAAGTGCCACTCCCGAGCAGAGCAGGAGACCTGCTATAGAAAGATATCCAAGAGAAATTCACCCAAATACAGAGATAGATGTTGTTATAGAAATGCCTCAGTTCAGGCTGAATTATGCTGCCTCAGACTAGGCCGAATTATGCTGCTTCAGACTAGGCCGAATTATGCTGCCTCATACTAGTATTCCTGTGGCTGCCTCAGATGTGTTAGGAGGGCGAGTTGTTGTGTTTCAAATGAGAATGACTCACATGTTTTTATATTAGTTCATTACAACGAAGGGACACCTTTTCACTTTCACAATAGAGCCGACCTATGCAACTTGCATATTAATTTGTCTTTACATAATAGGGCCGACTTGTATAAGTTACATATAAATTACTTTCATAATAGGGCCGAATTATGCTCTTGTCTCTCACTGCTAGAGAGGGGTTTTCTCTTCTCAGGATATCAATCTGTAGGAGGTCTCTTGGAGGTGAATACCTCTCACAACTACCAAAAACATCAACACATGATATATTATACTCATTGGATTCGATTTTCCACAAGGAATCTGAATACACAATAAGAATTGACATGCGAGCCATGGTGTTCAACCTGCTAAAAATAGAAACCTGTGAAAAATCATCCTGAAAGAGGTCCAAAAGACTCAAAGTGTCTCAAGGATCAATAATATGCGCTCATAATCTGAATCTGGGGCCTGGAGCTCAAATTGCTAAAAATAGAAAGTTCTTACATGTCGCTTGGAAAAGTGCTACTGGGCCTAGAATCATGCAAGGACCATCCCTGTATGCTCAGAACAACTCCAAACTGTCCAAAGACCCACTCAAATCGTGTCTCCTAAAAAGTAGCACCACCTGTTGTATGTAGATATCTCCCTCAAAATGCATGGGAAACCAAGCTAACTCTAACGTTGAACAAAATAACCATGTATCGATGATATACTTGTCTTTGATGGGAACTGACCTCTTGCTCAACACTAGTGCTAAACTCTGGGAGATTCTCAGAATGCCAGCCAAAATAGTGCATGTTGGCTCTTAACCCTTAAGATTTTCAAGGGTGAAAATCTAGGGGTTAATAATGGTGACTCAAGGAGACTGGATCCCCATGTGGGTTGTTGAGAACCATATGAATCTCAGTGTTTGTAAAACTGAACTGATGCTTTGTGAAATCTCTGTAAGATACATCAGTAACGTTCTGTGTAAACTGAAGAAATATGTACCAAGAATACCCCCTGTAAATGTGTGGAAGGAAAGAAGTCCCTGTAAGCTGATAATGAAAAGTCATGTATGCTGACCTGTAGTACCAAAGCCTATCCAATGGGCAATGGAGTCAATCAATATAAACCTCCCATTGAATCACCGAAACAAAAGGGGTCTCATCCAAATCCACTACTTTCTACCACCCAAATGTACACTCCTCCTTGCGGTAAATGTGTTGATGTCAACACAAGCGAGATAGTCACTTAATCAAATGTCAATAATGTAAACACTTGTCAAGTGCGAAGGAACACCACCAATAATGACAAGGGTCCTAAGGTACGAGCACAACTTGTCACTGTGAAAGATGTTCCGAAGTCGAACAATGACAAGGATCATCCAATCAAGGCCCAATGATACTTAGCCTTGTCGGATGCGAGATAACCGTCAATGAAGCTAACTGCTACCAAGGTGCTCTACCTCTGGGTCATTCGTAGATAATGTGTTGAAGCCGATACATGATGACCACAAAAAAGAAGAGCAATGTTGTCTCTTCCCTTAGCGTGAAGTGATAACTCAAGAAGGTCAAGATGAAAAAAACATGCACCATATCCCTATTATTGGATGAGGGGGACAACTGACTCAAAATAGAAGACTCCATGATAAGAGACAAGGAGACATGACATAAGATGACTCAAGGCACACCTATGTCTCCTCAAACTACCCATCCTAAAGGCTCAATGCTTCAGGAACAATGACAAAATGGGACCCCCATCTAGACTCACTCTAATGATAGACATAAATACTTGGCATGTGAAGGATTTGACATTCAAATTTAAACCCAGGAATAACAGTTATGGAAAGCCATTTATTCAAGAAAAGAAAAACACATAAGACACAACCACATGATGATATAACTCAACAAAAATCAATGACAATTATGCAAACACCGAAACAAATAATTGAAGGTAAAAGGCACTGCAAGAAAATGCAGATTGTTGTCCTAAATTCTGTAAAACTCAGCAAGAAAGAAAAACTGAAATGACAATGTGGAAAGGAAAGACAACTACCCTAGACCCAAAAGTTTTTACTTCACAACGTCTATGATTAAATCATCATACTCAAAGGACCAATGTAACCATGCATCCAAATGATCAGTTTGACGAGAGAGGTTAACAAAGTCAACCTTCCAGGGGACCCACCATGAAATCTCATATGACTCGAAACTGCCTTGATGTACTTGTCGGTGAAACCATAACTGAAGGGTGTCGGTTGACTGAAGGCTGGTTGGGACTTATAACATGGTATTTCAACAGTAACAAGCATGAACACATGAGAGCCACAACTCTTGGCATCTATCTGCTGAAATACTTCCATCATTCTGAGCTCAATGGGTCATGGTGAACTCTGATATCCAAGCTTTGATCAATCTCAGGATCTCGAAGAACAAGCTCGAGATACAGAATAGTAGGCAAAGTGTAAGGGACATCATCCTCCAGTTGAACCAACAATGGGGCCTGTTGTAATGGTGTTTGATCAAGCTGTTCCTAGACCACCACTGTGATAGGCAAGGATGAAGCCTCTACTAGGATGGACACAGATGAAATCCCCTGTCGACTGATCTCTACTTGGTTAACCTATGGTTCCTCATCTTGAAACTTTTCATCCTCTTGAAATTTTTCATCTTCATTAATGGGAGGATCTAATGAACACTCTTGAGTATTCAAATCTTCACCTTCATCTTCTTGGAACTCTGCATGTGACTCAAATGGTGCAACAATTGGTTCCAGATAATCTAAACCTGAGCCATGATTATCTTGCTTGTCACTGGGAACCTGACATGGTGCAAGTTGTGGTTAATCTTTAGTAACAATGACTTCCTGCACTACTTTAACAATTGGTTGTTGAAATTCATGGATCAGAATGAAACCGTATGCTGCAATAAAATGTCAAATAGCAACAGTCTGGGCCTCCTCCAGATATTGAAGTTCCTTATGCCCGAGGAAAATACCAAAAATACCATCAAATGCCTCAAGATAATAATTTAAAGCGTAAGCATGATTAGGCCTTATAATAATAGGGATTTTATAATAAGTCTTGAAAAAATCAACATTAAAATCAATGACAGTCTCATCCCCATTCTTTTTAATATTATCAAAAGCATTAATTAAGGAAAACTTGTCTTGTTTAGCCACCCATCCTTCAATAAACTTCTCTTGGAACGAATCCCATCCATTTACGGAGGCATCAGGAAGGGATTTGTACCATGTTCTTGCCTCCCCCTCAAGAGTCGACAAAAACATCCTCATTGTCACATCCTCATGTTCTACCTGAAAATCATCCAACAACTTTGAAAAAGAAGTCAAGTGATCCTCAACTGATTCTCCCAACCTCCTTGCAAACAAAGGTATGCATTTAATCCATTTACATGCAGGTAAATCACAAGGATAATATGGGAATGCAACAAAACTTAGTGGGTCAAAAGCAGAAAATCTCCACCTTACCAATGGCCTCACATCTCTGACCATATTGTCAATCCAAGATAGAAAAAAACCTAGCTACTAACCTACTACTAGCTTGAGATAAAAATAAAATCAAAGATGAAGATATCAAAGATATACTCACCATAGTGCTCGTCGAAAAAAAACTTACCTAAGAACTCATACACTTACCAACTTCGAGAGAAGTTCGTGGTGAAGGAATAGTCTTGTTCTAGGAAAAGGTGTCAGGGCTTCTTGAAGCTCAGAATTAGACCTTGTGAGGGAATCGAAACCGAAATATTTTCTTGCGTAAGTCCCCTATGGAGTCATCTCTGTATCCTGTGGAGTCGCCAAGTGAATTAACAAAAATAAAATAATTAGATTAAAAAACTCACCGATGTTGTTGTCACCAAGGCTTGCGTTCCCCAACAACAACTCCAATTTGTTAGCACAAATTTCCACCCTCCATTTGACCTGATATAACTTGTTATTACAATGATGAAAAGTTGGTTAATTGAAGGAGTAAAGCCCCAAATTTTCACGGGCTAGACCCCTCTCTGTTTGGGTTAGTGCTTGCTAGCCTTAGGGGGACTCCCTAGGCACCCTTGGTACCTTGATGCTATTCTTTTACACTGATTTTCTGCGTTTAAACCAAAAAAACGAGCTGTTCATTTTGGACAGTGTGTCAAAACTGTCCAAAACGATAGGAAAATATGATTTCTTCACTTGGAAGGATCCTGTCGAGTTAGCACAATGAGTATGGGATAGAAATAGAAAAATAAACTGTTCAAAAGATTAATATAAACCACAAGGAACAACAAGGAAATCAACTAATCTAATTGCAAAAATCCACAAAATACCATCAAGAAATAAGGTTAGAACACAAACACAAAATTTATTTATTTATAGGTCTGCAAGAGGGTTGGTGGCGCCACAATTGACAAATCCACAACCAGTACAATGATCACTTTGCTCAAAGAAGAGTAACTAGACTAAGAATGAGAGAGAAGAAAGAGAGAAGAAAAGTATGCTAGCTGCTGCAATAATTCGACCAATAACCAATGAAGACCATCCAATATATAGGAGAGGGGGCACAACTACCAAGGATAGAGAGATTATGGTGAATGGGAGAAGGAGAGGGAGTAGGAGAAGCGCATGGGGAAGGGAGAGTGTAAGGACCCTCCTCTTACGTCGACGAACGTCATATAATACGTACAATATTTTTTTTTTTTTATAATGTGTGTGCGCGCGTGTACAAGGGAAATAAACACATTTGACTTTGCGCCACCACCTGACGACGAAAAAGACACATACAACGACGAACACAACATGACGACCTAAGACACACATCAAGTATCTGCATGCATTGAACAACGATCAATCGACAATTAAAAAGACTGACTACCCGCCCGTCCTACCCTGTAATGTTTAGGACCTCCAAGACACATAAGCAACGCTCAAGCCCAGGTTTCCATCGATTTTAACCATTTAACGTCTCAGGGCTGGCGACTGTTCTAAGGAACATGGAGGTGTCTACATGTCGCCCGACACAAGCAGACCAAGCAAAATTGTGTACACCCATGTATAATAGCAATAAAACGAGCAACAACTCAATATGTCTAAAATGCAGAGTATCAATAAGGTACGATCTAATTTAGTCTTAAACAAAATTTAATGCGCAGTTCTAAATTCCAAGGAACAATAGAGTATCATCTAAATTAACATTTAACGAACATTACTAAGCAAGTCTATTGTTCGACGGGATTTAATAAAGATATAAGTAATCATTAATCAAATCTATCTAGTCTGTCAATTATAAACTAGCCATTCATTAAAAACTTGCAATATCTTTAATTAGCACTGAATGAGGCATGTTCTCAATACCTGCAAGGATGCCAAGGCAGGTTAGAAAAGCAGAGATAGTACTTAGCTTAAAAGACATTGCATTTGGTAGTACCACATTTTGTCCTTCTACGCATTCCACATCACCCTTTATTATTTACATTTGATTATTTTATTGTTCTAGATTACATACAATCCACGTTCAATAACTACTAGTATGAATAGACATTGGACTTTTACCCAGTTTTTAAAGTAATTTCATTGTTTTTCCAAATCAATCCTTTATCAAGTTGTGGAAGGGGTTACGTACTATCATTCACTTATTTATTGGGCTACACCACAAGGTATTATGCATGATCAAAGAATTGACAACATTAATTACTAATCTAACCTTTAACAATGAGTTGTTTATTACTAGATACTTTTACAAATTGTGTACAAATGTAAATACTATATATCATGATTTAACTAAAGTTGAGTAGTTGATAATCTACACATAAGCACAAGAATTTCATGAGCATCTCCTCTATAATAATAATTTATTATTAGTTGTATAAATTACATATTAATCCCTACAATTAACTATACTAAATGCAGATGTCATCATCATAAATAATTACTTAACCACCACATGTTTACTCTGGCAAAAAAAACTTAATGTAAAAAGGTGCAATTCGCAGGCTCCCAATGATACAGGGTCTTGGTTATTAAGTTACAACTATACATTTTTCTGATAAAAATAATATAGATAAGGAATTAACTTGCATGTTGATCAACTGTATATCAAGAGGCTTGCCTAAAATCATAAGAATACGACCGTATTAAGACAACCAAGGGATAATGGTTGTGTCTAGGGAACCAAGATAAAAAGGTCATTATCGAAGAAGGTTAACGTTGCACAGTCAATGACATAAATAATATGCTAAATCTACGTTGTTCCATAGAAACTGCCATCATAATTACAGTGTCCATGATTCAACCATGCAAACCGCCGTTAAGGTAAGGCCGATCTATGCTCTCTTAGTTTAGAAATTTCTGGCAAGGTGTGAGGGTTTACTGCCAAAACTAATTAATAATTAATAAATTTCGCAGACACACTCCCATCCCAACAACTCGCGACCTCACTCTCTGGATATGGTTAATTCGCATTTATAGTATTAATTGGGATGCAGACTTAGCAGGAGAACTCAGGCACAAGTGTAAGGGCAATCATAGGTAAAAGAAGAAATAAAAAAAAAGGGGGCGGTAGCCAATCACAAAACGAAATTGCCATAACACATTGCCAGAACGAATTTGCAGCAACCATTGCAAAACGAATTTGCCAGAACACATTGCCAAAACGAATTTGCAGTAACCATTACAGAACGAATTTGCCAGAAGACATTGCCAGAACGAATTTGCAGTAACCATTACAAACAATTTGCTAGAACACATTGCCAGAACGAATTTACAGTAACAATTTACAACGAAATTGCTGAAATGAGTGTTTCAGCAACACAATGACAAGACAAATTGCCATAACAGATTTACAGTAACAATTTACAATCGAAATTGCCAAAATGAGTGTTTCAACAACACAATGACAAGGCAAATTGCCATAACATATTTACAGTAACAATTTACAAACGAAATTGCCGAAAGGAGTGTTTCAGCAACACAATGACAAGGCAAATTGCCAGAACAAGTTTTTTAGCACGACATTACACAGTAAAATTTTTACAACAATGATAAAAACACAAAAAATTTGCCAGAGAAATGAGGAAGGCGCAAGGCTAGAATTTACAACGACCACATAATGCATTTGCTAAATGAAATCAAGGTTTCGGCTACATTATATAAAATTAAACAACTTAGCAAATCGTTAAATGAATTCAGGAGTTTCAACAAGGTGTTTTATAAAATATACCATTTAACATCAGTTTACCTTTCCAATAAGCAAGTAGATCCAAGCATAAGTCCTAATACCATCTACCAACAGAAATGAAGAGCGTACCATTCCCTGATCGCCCAACTCGAATGACGCCCGCGCGCTCCATGTCGCTCTCTCTTGCCGACCGTCGAGACTTCACTGGTACCTCCCAGCCAATGCTAGGGGTACTCTTCTTCCCTCGTAGCCCCTCAAGCCGCAAAGGGGTCACACATTATCCAGATGGTACGTCTAGCTCCCAGCTCGCCTCGCAAGGCCGAGCTACCACTCCTCTCCGAGCTGAGAAATCCCAACTCCCACAAGTAAACCAGTCAAGTCACTAATCCGACAGCGTAACGTTACGCTAATAGCCGATCTCCTTTCTTCCTCCTCCTTCCTCTCTTTTATAGAGTTTTAGAACTTCCAATCTTTCCCTAAATCTCATTTAATTTAAGTTTTAAATAAAAGATCTTCTAAAATTCTCCTTCATACAAGTGTCATTCATCCCCCACATTCCTCCATTAGTTAATTTCTTTAATTTATTAAATTGTCTTATTTCCCTCACCCACCTAGAGTTACTCCTAAATTTACTCCTAGGTGTCCCTAGATTCCCTTACAGATTTTAAAGACTTTCCCTAAAAATAAATTGCTAAATCAGTTCACAATTAAAAGTTTCTTAAATGCAGATTCTTTACTAAGTTGACCTCCCGCTTTTTACCATAAGTTTCCATCTTTCCCCTTTTTATGTTACCTCCATTCCCTAGTTTCCTATTGTTTTCTTCTTTCCCCTTTTATTAGAGCCAAAAATGACAATTGTGCAAGTTAACCTCCTTTCCCTTTTTATTATTAATTTAATATCTTTTTACACTTTCACAAGTTAAATAATTAATTTCTTCTTTACCTTTCATATCACATATTTTATTTAAGTTCTTACTCGCTTCATTTTACCCAAAATTTAAGAAGTCCACAATTATTACTTAAGTTGTTTTTATTTTAAACTTTATCATTTTATTTTTTTATAGAGATATTTCCTAAAGGGTAGACAAAATTTTACCCCTAGCGAAGTTTTAGACTTAGGATTTAGATTCTGAACTAGGCGACATTTTAATTAGGGAAGTTTTTTTTTTTAAATTTCTTAATGAGATATTTGTCTTAGGGCCATCTAGGTTCGTTCCTTTAACATCATCAACACGATGTGCCCTTCAGGACGCACTACGTGCTCCAAGGGTGCCACTCGCCTCTTTTGTTTCTTTTGCGCGACGTGCCCTTTAGGACGCACCACGTGCTCCAAGGGTGCCACTCGCCTCTTTTGTTTCTTTTGTCCAACGTGCCCTTCAGGATGCACCACGTGCTCCAAGGTTGCCACTCGCCTCTTGATTGATTGGTAGACATCAATAACCCCTGGAGTCAACACTCCGCCAGGTGAACCTGTGGGAGACTAAGGGCTTCTAAGGAATAAGGCCCCTACCTTATTGTACGCCCCTTAGAATCATCGTGAGCGACTATCGTAGTCTGCCCTCACGACATCGTGGGTCCTCTCGAACTAGGTAATTGTTAACCTACAGTTCGAGCCACAGCGAGAGTGCTAGTAGGCTGTGGTAGGGATGTTGTCCACACCTCTCCCTCAACCTCTCTGGTAGTCGTGTGTGACCCCTTTACTCCATATGTGAGTTTGGTCGGCAAGCTATCGTCAGCCTGTATCATCAACAATCATGTCAGACATGTCTGCATCATATCATCTAATCAAATGTATTAAAATCACAGTAAAACAATCAAACCCCAATAGCACACTCCCTGACTCGATCCGGAGTCCAAGGGTTCCGTCGATGCCTCTGCATCCTCATGGTCCAAAACCCTACACACTCAGTAAAACCGAGTCAATAGCACCTGTCTATGTCAATGCAGTAAAACATCGTGTCATCTATCATAACGCATCATAATCAAGGACAAATGTTTTAATATCATAATAGTCCAGATCACTTGCGGGCAAGTGCCCTCAAAGAATCAGTTTTCTTAGTGCACCAGAGCGGGATGTTACAGAGAGCGAGTTAAATAATGTGAATAATAGGAGAGTTGACGCATGGGGGAATAAATTAGGAATTAAACGCATGTTTAAATGCTAAATTTGACCAAGTAATGAGTGAGTTTTAAGGGGAAATTGGCCCTATTTTTTTATGGATTTTCCTAAATTTTAGGAAATTTTCGTTTAAAAGAAGTTGGCAAATTTTGGGAAATTCAAGCATGGAAAGTGAAGATATGGTGAGTAAGGAAAAGTTAATGAGAAAATTAAGACTTGGTTGGGGAATTTCGCTCTATTTTTAAGGGATTTTCCTAAATTTTAGGAAATTAATGTTTAAAAGAAATTTAAGGGGAATTTGAGGAATCAAATGCGTGGAAAGTGAGAGGAATAGAGTGAGAAAAATTATCCTTGAGTGGCTAAATTTTCTCGCGGGAAATGCCACCTCACCCATGCACCACCTCTTTAGCTTAATTAATTCTCATTTAATTTATAATTTTTGGAAAATGTGCCCTTCGTCCAATGATGCCATCTAGATGCCACATCACACTGAGACTCTGCCACATGTTAGAATCTGAGCTTGCCATTTTTCACTGCTGGAGATGAGGATTACTGCTAAAAATAAAAATTTCCAAAAATAGTCATCTGGTCTCGAAAATTTAAAACTTGTCAAAACTGACCCAAACTCCAAAAATGATCGATATGACTGGGAGACCACCACCATGTGTCCACTGCTAAAAATAGAAAGTCCCTGCATGTCCATGCTATTATACTCATTGGATTCGATTTTCCACAATGAATCCGAATCTGCAATCAAAATCAACATGCGAGCCCTGGTACTCAACCTGTGAAAAATAGAAACTTGTGAAAAATTATCCCGAAGAGGTCCAAAAGACTCAAAGTATCTCAAGGATCAATAATATGGGCTTAGAATATGAATTTGGGGCCTGGAGCTCAAACTGCTAAAAATAAAAAGTTCTTGCATGTCGCCTAGAAAAGTGCTATCGGGCCTAGAATCATGCAAGGACCATCCTTGTACTCTCAAAACTACTCCAAACTGTCCACAAACCCACTCAAACCATGTCTCCTAAAACGTAGCACCACCTACTGTATGTAGATATCTCTCTCAAAATGCATGGGAAACCAAGCTAACTCTAACTATGAACAAAATAACCATGTACCGATCATATACCTGTCTCTGATGGGAACCAACCTCTTGTTCAACACAAGTGCTAAACTCTGGGAGAATCTCAGAATGCCAACCAAAATAGTGTATGCTGGCTCTTTACCCTTAATATTTTCAAGGGTGAAAATCTAGGGGTTAACAATGGGGCATGCTTGTTCGGACTTGAACCAAGGTCATTGCAGTAGGAAGCACCCCCACTTACCAATCAACGAAAGCCTGAGAAACCATTTCTACAATCGGAATGGACCAATGTGCACAATTATGTGAAAGATATGGGGGTCTAAACTAAATATGGGGATTCTTAAAATGTGTTCTTATACATTATTGATTTTTATTGGTGGCATGCATATATGTAAACATTCATGCAATTGAACAACTAATTAAATACAACTAGGTTTTATTGTGCGAGGCTCTTAGAAAATGACTAAGGCTTTAAGAAAACACCTTGTCCAAATTGCACGTCTAAAAGTGACAACTAATTTTGAGGCTTTAAAAAAACACCTTGTCCAAATAACACATCCAAAAGTGGTAACTAATTCTATATATATATATATATATATAAAAGGGCCAAATTCCTTATTAGAACATACCTACAAAGTGAAATTTCATCCATTACATAGAAATTTTCTTGTAAAATTTAATTAGAATTTAAACTTGCCACTTCTGTGTAAAATTTAATTAGAATTTAAACTTGTCACTTCTTAGGAGTCATTTGGGTTTTGTTTAATGTCATGTATTTTTTGGTTTGGATTTCAGGGTTTTTGGAGCTGAGTAAATTAAAACAAACCATTCTTAAGCATAACCAATTCAACCACTATCCATTAAATGGAAAATAAAAGCTTACTTTTTTGATATATTCAAAATAAAAACTTATATACACTAGTGGGTTGGGATTCAAGGTCTACAAAAACATTTTTCCATCATCAATTGAGATTCAAAAGCTACAAAATTATTTATCCATTGTTGTGGGATTCAAGAGCTACAAAAGTACTTATTCGTTGTCCTCCAACGTATAAAATGGAACATCTTGTAAAGGAATTCTGAAAGGTAAAAGTGATAAATGAAAATCAAAAAGAATTTTGTACGAAGAAATATAGGTTCAAAGGAAAAATGAGTTCGAGGATTCAATATATTTGTAGATAGTGAACCAATTTCTATATTATAATCCTAAACAAGGATCTATTATATGACAAAATAACGGTCTTAGTGCTTCGTAAGTCACTTTGTTGAAATCAAATACCCCTTAATTTAAGGGGTTTGGAGGTTGTGATTAAGTCACTTGAGTAGATGTTCGTCAGGGGAAGGTTGTTACATTTGAGAACCTCTTGGGTGAATGATAGAGAACGTAAGTAGGGCCCTACGTGCTATCCAAGATAAAGAGGGAGGAGTTGAAGTACAAGTGCAAGAATGAGATCTATTCTCCATCCATTTTCAGAAGGGAAGGACACTTCTGCACTTAAAGTCTTGTAATGTTTTGAGAGTTGGAATATTGAAAGAAGGGGCATATGTGTAAACACATGACAAAAATTTGGGATTTCAATCTTCAATAAATAAGGGGCAAGTAGTGCTTAAGGTGAAAGCATAGGTTAATGGAAAATTAAACATCTTAAGTGGCCTCATTGTAGAGCCTACTAAAAGGCACACTAACTTTGAGACTGCAATATACTTTCAAGATATATGCCCGAATGTTGTCCATTAATGCATATAAGAATGCATTATATGACATGAATATGAGTTTAAAATTGAATGTCCCTTCTTTGATTTATGAGGCCAACGAATAAGGTGGGATGAGGGAAGGGTGCTGCAACAAAGCTACTTTATCGGTGGGAGGGGGTAGAGTGAAGGGATGAAGTTGTAACAAATACTTTATAGTGGGTGGTAGGTTGGATTTTAAGGACCTTCATGGTTCATTGAGGATATATTTTATAGGGCTTTTCCTTCCATCCAAGACAAAGAGGGATGTATATGCACAAATACAATATCTATCTCTATTCAATTTTGAGGAGGGAAGGTTCACACATAATTTATGTGCTGCAACAAAGCTACTTTATCGGTGGGAGGGGGTAGAGTGAAGGGACAAAGTTGTAACAAATACTTTATAGTGGGTGGTAGGTTGGATTTTAAGGACCTTCATGGTTCACTGAGGATATATTTTACAGGGCTTTCCCTTCCATCCAAGACAAGGAGGGATGTATATGCACAAATACAATAACTATCAATATTCAATTTTGAGGTGGGAAGGTTCACACATAATTTATGCTTCAATTTTGTCAATTTTGGGATGCGACAACATCAAGATTAATGTATATAGGCCATACTTATAATCAAGATTTGAGATTTCAACCCCTTAATAAATAGGGATAAGCAATTAGGATGTGAAAAGCATAGGTTAATGGAAAATATATAATCTTACAAGGCCATGATTTCAATCCTTGTCCATTATTGGTTTATATATGATGTCTTATACTTGACATGCTTCCCCATGATCAATTGCCTCATTCTAGGTATACATATTCTCAAAAACCATGCAAAAGTAGTTCACATTGACTTTAAAATCTTGGCCCTATAATACCTATATCAACTTCGGACTTGCTCCATGCAAATATGTGTTTAGTTGAGAAATTACTTTATTGTTTTAAATTAATCTTAATGACCTTTTGTTGTTGAGTGATATTCTTGATTTTAGATAAAAATAACATAGGAATTATAACAATTATCATTGACAAATATGTAGAATTTTATAGTTCATTAGTCCTATCAACTCTAACTTTTATTATGGACTCTTTAAGTTTAATTTTCATTTATGGCACACTAGTAGTAGTTTAGGCCCACATAGATGATTTCATATTTATGTTTCATAGAACTATTAACTTAAAGTAAATTATATTTATTGATTCTAAATTAATTGAATTTGATATTATGCATTTTAAAGCAAGAACTTAATGAATGAGGATGTGAAGGTAAGATTGCCCTTAGTTCTTCGACATTTACTTTTCATGATATGCGTTAACTTTTAACCTTGCACTTGTTCTGATCTCACAACTCAATTTGTACTCTTTGAGGCTCATATAGTACTATAGGTTTTTTAGGATGACAAAACATCATATGGTTGCTAATACCTATGCAATACCAAAGTTGGAATTGGTTGAGCAAGATGACATTGTCGAAGAAGCGAGCTAGGAAATTGTGCGATAGGTATACAATGATGTAAGTCTCCTTAGCCTAATTTCGTTTTATATTATTCAACTATAGAGAAAATTGTTCCTTCAATAAAAAATCATACTTTGATTGCTTATTTTGATGGTAAAATCCTCCTTGTGCTCAAGCAATGGACATATGACAATGGGAAGTTGTATGGATGAGAATTAAGACTACTTGTAACTTGTCAAAGGTATTCTTCCCCTTTATTTTTGGGGCCGCTTGACTAGATCCTCTCCCATGGACCATGGTTTGCAAGAAAAGTATTATTGTATGCTAACACTAGGGACTTGATTTTCTATCCATGCTATCTTCTTGCAATCTCTAGCCTTGGTTGAGTTCTATAAGATTCCAATGTACTCGTGGAATGATCTTCCACTACTCGTCAAGTTGGGAAAATTTATTTGTTTAGAGGTCATTGGATCATATTGTTTGGGGTCATGGGTCAGAGTTTATATCAAAATGGAGTTATATAAGGACTCTTAAAAGAAGAAATACATATGTAATGTGGCTCTGAGTGCATGACTCAAAGTGTGGTCCATATGAATATGCACAATGGTTACTTTAAATGTCATAATACACCATACAAAAGGTTGTTTTCTCCTCAAGAGTTAGAATCCATATCCCAAACCCACCCCACCTCCCCAACTTCAACCAAGGGTTAATGTAGATGTTAATGTTGAGATTCAATGAAAAAGAGTATTGTCATGAACTATAAGAATCAATAGAAAGGAGGGTTTTCTCAAGTTGGGTCTATGTAACCCCAACTCCAAAAGTCCTCAACCCCCCCAAGCTTCTCATACTCACAAGAATCCAACTCCTCTATTGGCATCCCAACATATGATCTTGCCTAAGGGAAAGGAGACCAAGTTAGTGATGGATCTCCTATTGGTGACCCCTCAAAGTAATAAGTTTTATGAGTTCAATAAGGAACTTGAATTCGATTCTCCAATGGAGTAAAGTCAATTTAAAAGTTCAATAACTACCCCATATCATTTCTTAAGTAGAAATGGTAAAATAGTTTAGCGAGGATATGATGGCTCTTAGTGCTGGTAGAATAGTTAGTCTTGGGTTAGTTCCCATTAGCCTAATCTCTTAAGAGGGAATTCCATAATGATCACTAATCCTTGTAGAATGTTGATGCCAATGAGAGTAAGGAACTTGAGATAAGACCTTAATATCTTTTGCTTGTAAGAATTCAAGTGTGTTGGGTTCAATATACAATCAACCTTAAACCACATTTGGACTAAATTTGCTCTTCTAACCTCAAGCCACAAGGGAGGTAGAGGAGAGTCTTAGTCAGTGGCATGTAGACTAGCCTTAGAAATATTTTCATCAAAAAGGGTTGTAATCCCGAATCCTAGGTCATTTGGATGACTCTTTACATTAATGATAAGTTTCTTGATTGTTGGACAAGTAATCCTTGTGATTTTATTATTTATGTAAATATCATTTAGGAGAAATACGAGGAGTCATAGGTGATAGGAAGACTCACATGGAAGGTGAATACCGACCATCATACAAATTTGTATTTATAAATGTTTTATGTTAATGCAAAGAATCAAGTGTGGAGTTACACTTTCTGCCATACCTAGCCTATCAATGGTATCAAATATGTGGTCTAACTCCACGATTCTCTCTCTTGGGCATTTCATTTGTGCCGAAGAAACATATCTCATTCTACTAGTCTTCCCCGTGCTCTGTCTCTCTGGTTATATTTTCCGCACACCTCCATTTTGTTGTTTGATGCTAAAAAAACCTCATCTCCTGCTCCCGGTCTTTGTCTCCTTTGATGAGGCCCCCTTTACCCATGTGAAACCATTTGCATTCATCTATCTCTTCGAGAAAACCCCGCACAACTCCTGGATATGCTCAAGCTCAAACCTTGGATGCAAAAACGAGTTTGAGTTTGTGTGGCACATATTGATGTTGATACCCCTGATTCTTCATTTGCATTTGTATTGAATGACAAATATTTATATTTGTCGCCGTCAAGATTGCTCTCAAGGTCATTTTAGTATAGACAAAGAGTGTTGCAACTTGTGTCTTAAATTCCTCCCACACCATATCTTATCCAAGGTCATCTCCCCATCCCATTCTCATAATGTAGTTTAGATTGAAGTGCCTCTTGATTTTTCTCAGAGTCCCTAACATTGTGTAGTCAACTTTGTTGCAATTATTGTTTTTTCTTGTTATCCAAGGATTCCAGGTCTGATTTGGTTTCCTTATCAATCTTGTTATGACTATTTAACCCTTCAAAAACATTCAAAGAACTCTTCTATGCTGAGAGGCTTCTTATACATTTCTTTGGCCAATATTCCGAGGATTAAATCTACGCTGACATCCTCTTCATCGTTGGGGATTTGTATTGGAGTTTTAGGATACATTTCATTGTTTTTTAATGACCACCTATGAGCCATTTTTATCTTGAAAAGGAACTCAGAGTAAAAAAATTGTTGTTTTATGCGAAGATTGTTCTTCTTGCAATAATTTTGTGTATAAAAAATGCATTCACTCATCTCTATCGTCAACATGGTGCTTCTTATCCCCTATCCTAGGGATAACTAAGGAGATCATGTCTCGAGGCCCACAGGTCCTAGACATGGAGTGTTGAGAGCCAAACGACTTAAGCTTGGCCCTGGAGGGTCCATCTTTTCTTTAGTGCGGCTCGTCTATCAATAACAACAACATCCATCCCACTAGCCTGGTCCTGAAGTAGTAGTAGGTCTTTCTCCATGAGGTAATGAGTCCGGGTATCATGGTATGTGTCACTCTAATTTTCGAAGCATTTGAATATGTTGCACTGAACTCTCCTTTATTTCATAACGTTTACTTGGAAATTATGCTCTTTAACTTGTTCATACCTGGGGGGGGGGGGGTGATAAAATGCCCTAGTAAGTTGGTTCTCCTTTAGGATGAGTTGCCACTGGGTGGGTCTATGAAAGGTCATTGTCCATTTCTTCCATACTTACCACTTTTCATCATCATCCCTCTCATCTTCCCCTACCTTGGTTCGAGCATTGGGTTTTCCACACTAGGAAGGGTTGTACCTTGAATTGTGGGAAGAAGGGGCTAAAGGCCTAGGGGGTAAAAGTAGCTAATAAGAGTTAAAATCCAAAATAAAACCATTGAGATGCTTTGCCAAGGGATTTCCAAGAAAGCAATAAAAGGCTTCTCAGTAAGAAAAGGGGACCCATAATATAAAACAAAACCCAAGGTCTAGTTGGTGGATGGGAGGTCTCATCATGAGCGAGCCTATTAGGTCCATGGGCATGTAGCGGTATGACACTACCATCTATTTGGTCACCAAACAAGGTAGTGGCTCTTGGTGGCATAACCAAGAGAAAGGGGGTCTCATCACGAGCCAACCTTCACATTTCCGTGAAGTGCTTGTGGGTGACACTATTACCTATGGTCACCACGCCAGGACAATGTCCCCCAATTATTCCCTTGAAAAGAAAAATAAATAAGGCTAAGAATAAAAGGAATTGAATGGGCTAGGAAACAATGTCATCCATGATAAGGTTCAACTCACCCTCTACAGAGGCACCCACGAGAAAGACCTACATTTTCCTTTTATCACTGCAACCTCTGCCTAAACATTTCCCCTACACCATTTCACATACTTACATGACCTATATTGGATTTCACCTGGTAAACACCCCAAACTTGAGGAGGATTAGCCCAATAGGACATCCTGAGACCCTCTCCAAACCTGACCTGTTAAACTGCATAACGTCTTTGAGAATTTGTCTGGGTAAAGGGGTATTTAATGCACATGTTTGGGTAATTTTATTATTGGATGTGATTGACATTGTTATGATCCTTGTGACTTATGAGCCCATGGAGGGCGTACTTTTTTTTGCTGCAGGACTTTGCCCGATGGACATGTACATATGGGGAGATGAATAACTCAAACCTCCATGGGGCTGAAAGCCCATAGATGGATGTTGTGACACCAACGAGGGGCAGAGAGATGTCAGAGACTTGCACCAAGAAGAAAGAAGAAATTTTCACCAAAGACACCTTGGCGTACCTAGACCTAGGTGGATCTTTCCCTTCCACCAGGATGTTGGCTTTGGGAGGCCCATGAAGTCACCTTTGTGACCCTAGATGTCACCCAACGTCAAGATTTTCATTATGGAGACAATTGTGTGCTAATTGGCACGTGTGGCATCATCCAGGGGCTTGGTAGGCCTAACGTTTTTCATATGAGGCCCAACGTTACATCCAGGAGGCTCAACGTTACCCTAGAAGGGCATGACATCACCTCTAAAAGTGATTTTAGGGTTTAATTAAACATTTATGTAAAAACTACATTTTTGATGTAATTTGGCCATGTCGGCCTTTTGATGACCTAAATTTAATTAAAGGTCACAAGTATTGTATAAATAGAGAGATAAAACTATCATTTTATCATCATTGACTCATCACACAAGTGGTGGTATGAAATTCAGCCCTCTTTAAGGGTTATTGGCTGAAATTAAGTGGTGCACAATTTTTTGGGAGGCAAATCTTGGTGTATTTTGGCAAATTTTCATGTGGAGGATCTTCAACTAGGGTTTATGCTTGATTATTCTTGGTGAAGTAAGTAGATAATCTGCATTTATTTATTGTGAATGAATTCTTATGGTGAATTTACTTGTTTCATGTCAAATATTATGAAATTGCTTGCTTGAAACCCTAGGGGAAAGACATATGCTACTATCTTTTTCTCTATAATCTTCCACTTGCTAAGATTTATTGAAAGGAACCTATCTAGAAGTAGATACTAGATCCCTACCATTGTATCACTCTAATAACCCTACTCCATTGCCTATTGCATATTTTATTTCAATTTGTCTAAGGAAAAGAGAAATCACTAAGACCTAATTTTTATTACTTTCTAGCAATTATCTCTAGGACTTGGATTTTTGAGGCCTTGGGCTACCAACATCTCTCTCATCCTCTCCATCCCCTTTGGATAAATATTATCATTGCTATTTTCCTCTAAGAGTTGATGCTTCCATCATTGACTCCATTACCCTAGAAGGCACTAGTCTACCCATTACAAGTGTTGATTGATCAAACAATTTTCAGAACATCTTCTCTTGAACACCTACTAAGTCCTACTAACCTTAGATAAGCCTAAATAATTAACCCACTTGTTGTTGTTGCAAAATATTGCTACAACCATCTAACAAAAACAAATTAACCATAAAAGTGATATGTTATGCTAGCTAGACATTGCTAAAACTACTTGTGACTATCCATTATCAATTTTCCTAGTTAAAGCTATTATTTCAAGTCTTTTATCAAGAATTCTGAAGCATAATTATTGTGGTTGTTGCAAATCTATTATTGTTGTTATAAACTGCTATACTTCTGCAATTCTATATTAGCTAGTACATTTCTTAAGAGTTCATTGTCTTATGAAGCACTAATATCATTTTGGTACTTGGAAAGTGCCTCTTTTTGCTTTGTTGTCTTGTTCTGGGCAGGCACATAATAATATTCTCTTGCTTCATCTTCAATAAGACTTAAAGAACCCTTTTAACTTGAGTGACCTGTGAGATGGAGGGATTGTCTTGTATCATTTTCCTTAGCCTTCTCAAACCCTCAGGTCACTAGGGACGCATCCATGGGGTACTGCAACATACTCTTAAATAGAAAGGGATTTCCTATTAAGGTGACAATGATAGGTCATTCCCAGTTACGCCAATTTTGTATCCATTTGCCTTGGGATTTGGGCAAGCACAAATTGTGTGATAAAATTTTGGCGCCGTTGTCGGGGAACATTGAGTCAATATTCCTCAAGATGACACTTTTTCAGTAAGCCTCTTCCTCAAAATCCTTTATCTTACAAATCTTCCCTGTCGAATCCACTGAGGGTGATCCCCTCATCCCTTTGATAGTTTTAAGAAAATTATCTAGCGACTTCACAAAGCTCAGGGAGGTATACCAATCCTCCCAAGTCCTTTCGAAGAAAACCTCCTCGAAACTCTCCTATAGTGAAATCATTGTTTGGAGATCATATCATCCTTCAGACAATTTCCTTCTCTTTATTTACACTAAATCCTTTACAGGACATATGGGTTTTCTCCTCAGAGACAAAGCCCCTAAAACAATCCAAGAGGCCCAAGAGGTGGAAAATAAAATTGAAGACAATCTATCATCATCCAGAGTTGAACCTTTCTCTGTCGCAAGAGTCAAAATAAATGCTAAACTTAAAATAGTTCATAATGTCGAGTCTACCTCAGATATTGGTGCTAGCTTGGAAAATCTACAATTGACTGTAGATGGCACGGTAAAAACCCAAGAATTAATGATGAACAGGATTGTCAACTTGGAAAGAGCTCAATAACAAGCTCCTAGGGCTCCTTATAAAGGGCAATTCCAGAGGGGGACTCAAATTTTCAAACCAAAGAATGATCAAGAAGTCCCTAATACTTTAGCCCCCATGAACATGGTAGATGAAAACCCTTGGTGCTTGCAATGTAGAGACTCACATTGGGAGCATGAATGCCCCTTGAACAATGGAGAACATGGCCAAGTGAATATTATTGATCATACCATTGGGGGTCCACAATGTTGCCTTAATGTCACACTTGAAGAACATCAAGAAGACATAAAGGAAGCAATCATGAAGGATAGGATGGAGGTGATAAATAATCTTGATCAAAAGTCGATAGAAAATTTAAAGAAACAAGAATTCCAAGTGTATACTGGGAAAAAACGAATGAACCAACCTCTCTCTACTTCAAAACCAAGACCTCCACCTATTAACATACTTCTTCCTTGAAATCCTCCCAAAATTGACAAGGTTGATTTGAATTTTGAATTTGAAGGTGAACTAGACAACATGCACATAACCATTCCACTAAGGGAAGTCATCAAGGTTCCATCTGTAAAGGAAAGGTTTGATTTTTTTTTCAAAGTATCAGATGAGCCAATGGACCCTCCTATCATGTTACAAGCAGACCATTTTAGGGTTCAGTATGATGGACACCCACCTTTCTTCATGACATTATTAGTTAATAAAAAATGTATTAACAATTGTATGCTTGATTGAGGAGCAGGTGCTAACATGATGTCTTTGAAGGTCATGGAGAAACTAGGCCTAAAGGCCACACATCCTTATAGGAATGTGCGTGGTTTTGAATCCAGGGCCATACCCACTCATGGGGTAGTTGAAAATGTTGAAGTATGCCTTGGTAAATATCCTGAGAGAGTGATCCATATGGATATTGTGGTCTTGGATGTCCCTGATGTGTGGAGGATGCTTTTGTCCAGGAAGTTTGCTGCAATGTTGGGAGGTACATTAGAAATGGATCTAACTTACATCAATGTACATATGAAGGATGGGACAATAGAGCGCCTCCCAAATATGCCAATGGCCAAGGTCCATGTGCAAAAAATTGACAATGATGTTGAAACTAGTGTGACACATGATCCAATCAAGGAAAAACTTCCTGTATTTTCTCCATAGGATTTTCCTTTAGCTTCAGAGGAAGATTTTGATAAAATACAATGGCCAAAGAAGGAAGAATATCAACAACTTCTATACAAATACAAGGACAAAGAATTTGAAACTGTCAAGTTATTAAAGAGAGGGGATGATGATATACTGATCATACCAACCCATCAAGAAGTCTTCATAGCTGAATCCCACCCTCCTCCCTCAAAACAATATACTAGAGTTATACAAGAAACAACCAAGTTTAAAGTAAAGGAGTATCAAGAGGGAGATACGGTCTGGATGTGGGATACGGAAAAAGGAGAGCCTAGTAATATTAAAGGGAGTGTGCAGTTTTGGCTTGGGACTTTTAGAATAAGAATGAAGTCAATCAAGGATGCCCACTATCTATCCACGTTGGAAGGAAGAAGACGTCCATTACCGGTTAGCGGACACCTCCTTAAACTCCATCACGGGGCAAAGACATGACTTCACAGGTAAGTTAGGTAGGTATTTGCATTCATTGTATATATCATCTGCATATCATGCTAGTGTAGTATAGTTGTAGTTTCATTTTCATAATGTATATATATCCATGCTTACTTTTATTCCATTATATCACATATGAGTGAGGGGTGATATCACCACCCTGAACATTACTGATTCATTTTGTTGAGATCTAGCAAATACAGGTCATGCTAGCGATGATGAGTTTCTCATGTGCTCTACGGTGAGCACATGTCCACGAGTTGGAGCCAAATGTTATCCCCTATCCCAGGGATAACTAAGGAGATCATGTCTCGAGGCCCACATGTCCTAGACATGGAGTTCCGAGAGCCAGATGACTTGAGCTTAGTCCTGGAGGGTCCATCTTTTCTTCAGTGCAGCTTGTCTATCAACATCAACAACATCCATCTCACTAGCCTGGTCCTAAAGTAGCAGTAGGTCTTGCTCCATGAGGTAATGAGTCCGGGTAGCATGGTACGTGTCACTCTGATTTTCGAACCATTTGAATATGTTGCACTGAACTCTCCTTTATTTCATAACATTTTCTTGGAAATTATGCTCTTTAACTTATTCATATATGGGGGGGGGGTGACATAATTCCCTAATAAGATGGTTCTCCTTTAGGATGAATTTCCATTGGGTGGGTCTATAAAAGGTCATCGTCCATTTCTTCCACACTAGGAAGGGTTGTACCTAGCCTTGTGGGAAGAAGGGGCTAAAGGCCCAGGAGGTAAAAATAACTGGCAAGAGTGAAAAGCCAAAATAAAACCTTTGAGATGCTTTGCCCATGGATTCTAGAGAAAGAAATAAAAGGATTCTCAGTAAGAAAAGGGGACCTGTAATATAAAACAAAACTCAAGGTCTAGTTGGTGGATGGGAGGTCTCATCATGAGCCAACCTATTAGGTTCATGAGCATGTAGCGGTATGACACTACCATCTATCTGGTCACCAAACCAACGTAGTGGCTCTTGGTGGCATAGCCAAGAGAAAGGGGGTCTCATCACGAGCCCATTTTCATGAAGTTCTTGTGGGTAACACTGTTACCTATGGTCACGACGCCAGGACAATGTCCCCCAACATTTCCTTGTTATCACTGCACCCTCTGCCCAAACATTTTCCCTACACCATTTCACATAATTACATGTCCTAGATTGGCTTTCACTTGGGAAACACCCCAAACTTGAGGAGGATTAGCCTAATAGGACATCCTGAGACCCTCTCCAAACCTGACCTATTAAACTGCATAACGTCTTTGAGAATTTGTCTGGGTAAAGGGGGGTTCGATGCATATGTTTGGGTAATTTGATTATTGGATGTGATTGACATTGCTATGATCCCTGTGACTTATGAGCCCATGGAGGGCATAGTTGTTGTTGCTGTAGGAATTTTTCCGGTGGACATGTACATATGGGGAGATCAATAACTTGGACCTCCATGGGGTTGAAAGCCCATAGATAGATGTTGTGACCCCAACCAGGGGCAGAGAGATGCCAGAGACTTGAACCAGGGAGAAAGTAGGATTTTTAACCAGAGACACCTTGGCATACCTAGACCCATGGGGATCTTTCCCTTCCACCTGGACGTTGTTGAAATAATGTAACTACAAAGAGTATTCAATTTATTATTGATGTATTATTCAGTAGATCAACCCCCTTTTTCAGATTGATCATGTCGGGTATTGTAAATGACCAAATCCCCTTTTGCGGATTGGTCAAACCCTAATTGTAATATACTAAGTGAGAAGTTGGCCCCCATAATATATTAAAGTGGTTATAACCACCAATATTGAGAAATCGTCCTTGCCAGTGAAAAGACACCTCAGTTCAGTACCCCCCAGATTGTATAAATAAGAGAGGCCAATGCCTCATTTGTTCACTCACTCACTTGTTCATCAGAGCGCAATTTTGTAGCTGCAATTGGAGAAGAAGGAAGAGAGAGAGAGGCACATTCTTGGAAGAGGACTTTCTATATTGTTTGAGTTATCTCTTGGCATTGTATTGGCTATCTATATTAAGGAAGTTTTTTCTGGGTTTTCTCCCCCATGAGGGTTTCC
>ML795225.1:169629-204591 GCA_009831015.1 Picea engelmannii | reverse complement strand
GATTGTGCAGATTGAGTTGCAGTTGAGCAAGTGTACCAGGTTGGTACAATGTAATGAGAACAATTGATTTGAAGATTGAATATAGAAAGACTCATGTCTGCCAATTGAAGAATTGTATGTATTGAAGCAAGCTCCTAGAGCTTTATATGGCAGAATTTACAGTTTCCTAAAGAGCTTGGGATTTACCAAGAGTAAAGTTGATTCTAACCTTTATCTCAAAGTTATGAATGATGAGCCAGTGATGTTACTACTATATGTAGATGATGTATTCTTGACAAGATGAAGAAACTCTCATCACAGATTGCTGAAGAAGCTTGCCACAAAGTTTGATGGAAGACCTAAATGCACTATCTCTTAGGTCTTGAAGTTTGGCAGAGCATAGAGAAGATCTTCCTTAACCAAGGGAAGTATGCAGTTAAAATTGAGAAGGGTTGACATGTTGAAATAAAAATCCATGTACATGCCCATGGAAACGAAGTTGAAGCTCCTGGTAGATACCTCGTTAGAATTGGTTGATGCTACTCTGTTTAGACAAATTACTGGTTCAGTGATGTATCTGACGAATACCAGGCTAGATATATGTTTTTCCTTGAGTTAGTGTCCAGTAGAACCCAGATGTGTTCACATTGTTGCTGCAAAACATATGATGAGATACCTTAAGGGTATGTTGAATTTTGGTCTCTATTATACTAGAGATCTTGAATTCATACTGAGTGGTTACACCGATTCAGATTGAGATGGAAGTGTTTCTGATAGAAAGAGCACTTCAGGATGTTGTTTCAGTCTGAGGTCAGCCATGATCTCATGGCAGAGTAGGAAGCAATTCAGTATTGCTTCAAGCGCGGCAGAAGCAGAATACATTGTTGCATGTTCCACTAGTTGTGAAGCCATATGGCTTCAGATGTTGTTGACCGATCTATTTGATCTAGAGATGGAAGCCACCATGATTCTATGTGATAACCAAGTTGTATAAAGATGATGGAGAACCATGTGTTCCATGATGAGTCGAAGCACATAGAGATACGATATCAGTTCAACCATGATATGATGCAGAGAGGAGCTATAAAAATCCAATATGTTGGCTCAGATGAGTAGGTTGCAAACTAGGCCTCTGTCTCGTGTAAAGTGTAAATACTTTCGAGACAATCTTGGTATAGTCCGAAAGGACCTTCCTCGAAAGGGGGAGCAGTGCTGATGATACTATGGTATCCTGATCAATAGTGGTAGCTCCGTTAGGATTTTTATAATCCTAGGGAATCTTATGATTGTTGGGCAGATCCCGAAGGTCTGGTAAGGACAGACTGTCAGACTACCACGTGGTAGCTTCGTTAGGATTTTATATCCTAGGGAATCTTATGATTCATGAGCAACTCCTTAGGGACTGTCAGAGTACCACAAAATGTTGATGTACCAGCTTAATTGCCGTGATGATGTGCCAGCTTAATTGTTGTGATGATGTGCTAACTTAATTGTTGTGATGATGTGCCAACTTAAGTGATGTGATTCCAGCCTCGTGCTGATGACATGCCAGCCTCGTGCTATGATGATGTGCCAGCCTCGTGCTGATGACATGCCAGCTGTTGGCCCTTGACCAAGTTTTGAGGAACACTTGGTCATATTTGACCGTTTTTGGACTTCGACAGCCTGTCAAAGATGGAGCACCAGGCAAAGTAGAGATCACGGGATCTCGGTCCACTTTTGGGCCCTTTTAGAGGTTTGGGTTAATGTAATGGGAAAGGGATGTCGGCTCATGGGTTTACTCATGATTAGGCCCACTTTTGTAATGTATAAATAGAAGGATAGGCAATGTAAGAAGGAGTAGATATGATTTCTTAGTGAAATTGGTAGTGCATCTATGTGATGTTGAATAAGTGTTCTGTGCGAACTGTGTAAGGCTTGCAAGGCTAAGTGCAAGTTACTATGAGGTTGCTATAGGAAGCTAAGTGTTGTAAGGCAAGGAAGAAGGATCTAGCAAGCTGCACAGATCTTCTGTCCTATGAGAAGAAGGGTTTTGGAGGCTTTTTGCTTGTAACAGATTGAAGATGATAATAAAGAAGAAGATCTTGTGGACGTAGCCCCAGGGTGGGGGTGAACCACGCAAATTTGTGTGTTATGCTCCATGATTTGATTCAATGTGTTTTTGCTTATGCTATGTGCTTTGATATATCCACTTATGCTCTGTGCTTGTTAGATATATATGATTGTTAAATCTGATGTGTATGAGGATGCTTAGTGCTGGTCTACTAGATCTAATCTGGGTTACTATGGTTAAGTATTGAAATACTGTAGATCTGAGTGTACACCGCGATTCTTTGTGCTATCTGCGAAGTAGAATAAGGGTTGAATATTGACAAATGATCGATGCTAAGTGCTTTGTAAATGATATAATGACAGATCTGTGTCCCAGCTAAGGTTGCAGACACCCGAGTCTTGCAACCACCCCTGCCTCTACCTCGGGTGAGACTTCATCTGCTTCGCAAGTGTTACCGAAAGGGCCGGTAGTTAGGGATTTGTTGGTGCACTCTTGAGCATTGAACCCTGGGTTTGCCCCTGTGCCAACAAATGGTTCCGTTGTTGGGACCTAAAACTGTGATTGCTAGGAACTGAGGAAGAAGAAACTTTGTGCAAAAGAAAACTCTGTGTGTAGATATGTTGCCCTAGTGTGAATCTTTTTACCCGAGTTGTGAAGCTTTGTGCCAAAAATAAGGTCAGATCTGAAGAAAGGAAGATCAGATTTGAAGAAAAGAAGTGAGATCTGAATGCTCCGTTCTCTAGGAAAAGTAAAAGTGGGAATTTATGAAAGAAAGAGGTCAGATCTGCAGAAAATAGGTAATATCTGTAAGCTATGTGCTCTAATAAAGGTAAGAATAGTCAAAAGTTCTTAGATCTGGAAGCTTTGTGCTCTGTAGAAGTAAGATAAGTGATTTTTTTTTGGTTCTAGAGCATGCATCTAGATATGTTTGATAGATTCTTTCCTAGCTTAAAAACTAGGGCATTAACAGAGGAAAGAAAGTTTGATATGAATAGATCTGATAAGTATAATGATAGATATGTTATACGTATGCATAGAAAGCATGTCTGGACTAACAAATGGATGCAGGATCCTAGAAAGAATTTTCTATAGGTTAGCTATCACGATTCTAGTGCACAGTACAAAAAAGGCTGAGGGTCATTTAAAAGAAAGCGAGGATTAATCCTATGTTACAGTTGCAAAAACCATGCCATCTAGCTAAGGAATTCCCTGATAGAAGACCTAGTTGTCTCTGTTGCAAAGCTAGGGACCATGAGGTATTGGATTTCCCTAGAATGATCGCTAAGCTTGAAAGGATAAATTTGAATCAAGAAGACCATAAGGAAGATCCAGAAAAGGCAGAAACCCAACAAGAATCAACGAAAGTATTAATACATATGAAAGAAACCTTGAAAGAACATAAAGTTGTTCGATTTCCAGAGATCTTCAAAGAAAAGGAGCAAGTCGAAGCAAGAATATGGGACTTTGACATTGACTGTATTCTTGATGAAGAAACACAAGTGAACATTATGCCAGAAAGAACTTGAGAAGCTATATGGAAGCCTGCCATGATTCCTTCGTTGGGAGGAATAGGACTATTCAGAGGAAAACTGATGATGTTATGTGGAAAACTCACTTAGATACCTATGATAGTTAATGGAACTGCGACAAAAAGATTTTGAGATTATCAAATTCATTGAGGACAACGCCCCGTTTACTATGCTACTAGAAAAATGTTGGATGGAAAGAGATCAAGCCAGAAAGAAGGAAGAAGAAGAGGTTTTATAAGAACAGAGACAAGAGTTAAAAGACTTCATGACTAAAAGGATCGCACAGTTGATAGAAGAACATGAGAACCGCTCGAAGCCATATGACACTAGAAGCCCAGATGTCGAGGCCAAAGCTACATAAAAGGTTGAAATTTCTACCCCAGACAAAGAAGAAGTGATATACCTAAACCCTAGGAGAGAATCTCACCAACATGAAGTGGCTATGTCCGAGGAAAATAAGAATCAAAATGGGAAGAGAATCACTGAGACGAAGCTCACTAGAAAGAAGGCTAGAAAGATAAGTAAGAAGAAGGCTAAGATTGAAAAATTACAGAAGATCCCAGAGGGTACCTCGCAGTAAGACACTTTGCAGAATTGGAGCTTCGTCAGGATATTAGAACAACGACATATGCCACTTCGTCGAGGCGAAGTAATATAGCCGTTGGAAGCCAATATAACCGTTCGACTGCTGCTCCGAACGGGTCAGAAATCATTTATGGCTCGCCACTAGATCGTTAGACCGCGCCATAACAGACACAACATAAGTTAATGCAGCCTCATACTCGTTGCAAGCAGACCGTTTCTAAGTTTCCCTACTTAGTCCGTCATGCCACGCACCGAGAATACTTTTTGCTAAGTGAGAATTTGAGCCCGAACCCTAAGATTAATTCACCCTGTGATCATTGCCTTGTTCTCATACCATTCACTATAGTCTCTGAATTCATTTCACACACGAGCTAGTTGATCCGAGCTTGTATGTCGGACGAGCTCAGCGCTGCTAAGAAAGTAGTTGAAGAAGTTTTGATTGACTTAATGACTGAGAGAGTCATGTTGGAGCGAGGATTATCTAAATGAGTCCAAGCATCGTCAACAAGAGGACTCCAGGCCTCCCCTTCCACTGCTCGCGCCGGTCCATCCCAACTGATCGATGAGAAACAAACCAAGCACAGGGATGACATCGCAAATGCCAAGCTTATCCAACGCATTTTACCTACTTACTTACCACCTCTAAGCAGTTCCATCAACCATGACAGTGTACCAAGAGACTTCGAGTACGCTTTGATCACCGCATACCTTCCGAAAGGGGTGCGCGTAGTTTGTGCTGACCAAGATAAGCTCACAGTACTAAAATTTAGTGATTTTAGCCTTGGAGATCGTAAAGTTTATAGCATGTTAGCCCCACATCAGTACTTAACCAGGACCAAAGGAAAGAATTCTAAGATTGTCCTACAATCATGGAACCAGAACCTCACGCAGTCCACACTGCTTAATGTAATGAATATCCCGCACTTCGTCAGACACCAGGAAGTCAATGCATGCATCAAGTTGTTGTTGCCCTGCTACCATGGAGGATACTTATGGTTGGACCGCCGCATCACTGTGGATCCGACCTTGATCAATCGGATCACATGACTTAGTATGCAAGGCAATGACCCACATGAGTTTTACCCTAGAAAGACCTCAGATCGAGCACTAGCGCAGAGGATAAAAGAAACTTATGGCGATGTCGAGAAAGGCACACAAGGCTACAAGGTAGTCTCTATCTAGAGTGGCACAATGCGCCTTCCCTGTCAGTTGATCATGGACAATCTAGTTCGCAAGAACAAACCAACACAAATGATTGGATTCGTAGTTGACCTCGCAGGGAAGTGCGTCGAGGGACTACAGATCAACTGGGCGCAGTACCTTGTAAACCAGCTAGAGCTTGATTGCAGAGAAGTGCAAGACCAAGGGTATGAGTTCCACTTTAGTTGGTTTCTCATACTAATCACTTTCATCGCCCGGGAGCTACCAGAATGTGCCACTTTTCCGGAGATCGAACCCTTCGAACCACTGGCCGCGAAGTTCTGTACGCTGTGTTACTCCAGTGACATGAACAAGTAATGGTAGTCCAATGCCATCTTCCACGCCTATTACAACCAATTGAAGAATGCAATCCAGTCTACACACGCTGCAAAGTAAAGTGATGGAAGTCTCCCAATGACTTCAACCAATCTAAGAAAAGGCATGCCAACTGTTCACTGAAGTTGAAATCCAGGGAGACGAGCTTGAAAAGGTTGTCATCACCACAGAACAATGCCTAGAAGGGCCAGTAAACGACACAATGATCCAGGAGTTCACTGAGAAAGAGGTTGTCGTACTGTAGCATGTTGAAGTAGCTCGAGGCATTCGAGGTGGAATTGATCAGACCAGAGTGACTTGGGACGAGTCACAGGTGAGTGTTGGGGGCATGTTATCCCTTGACCAATTTTTGAGGAACACTTGGTCATATTTGACCATATTTGGACTTTGACATCCTGTCAAAGATGGAGCGCCAGGCGAAGTAGAGATCACAGGATCTCGATCCACTTTTGGGCCCTTTTAGGGTTTTGGGTTAATGTAATGGGAAAGGGATGTCGGCCTATGGGTTTACCCACAATTAGACCCACTTTTGTAATGTATAAATAGATGTATAGGAAATGTAAGAAGGAGTAGATATGATTGCTTAGTGCAATTGGTAGTGCATCTATGTGATGTTGAATAAGTTCTCTGTGTGAACTGTGTAAGGCTTGCAAGGCTAAGTGCAAGTTACTGTGAGGTTTCTATAGGAAGCTAAGTGCTACAACGCAAGGAAGAAGGATCTAGCGAGCTTCCCAGATATTTTTTCCTATGTGAAGAAGGGTTTTGGAGGCTTTGTGCTTGTAATAGATTGAAGACCATAATAAAGAAGAATATCTTGTGGACATAGCCCCAGGGTGGGGGTGAACCACGTAAATTTGTCTGTTATGCTCTGTGCTTTGATTCAATGTGTTTTTTCTGATGCTATGTGCTTTGATTCAATGTGTTTTTGTTGATGCTATGGGCTTTGATATATCCACTTATGCTCTGTGCTTCTTAGATATATATGATTGTTAGATCTGATGTGTATGAGGATGCTTAGTGCTGATCTACTGGATCTGATCTGGGTTACTATGGTTAAGTATTGAAATACTGTAGATCTAAGTGTACACCACGATGCTCTGTGCTATCTGTGAAGTAGAATAAGGGTTGAATATTTACGAATGATCAATGTTAAGTGCTCTGTAAATGATATAATCACAGATCTGTGTCCCAGCTAAGGTTGCAGACACCTGAGACTTGCAACCACCCCTACCTCTACCTCGGGTGAGACTTCATCTTCTTCATAGGTGTTGCCGAAAGGGCCAATAGTTAGGGCTTTGTTGGTGTGATCTTGAGCATTGGACCCTGAGTCTGCCCCTGTGCCAACACTAGCTTCGTGCTGTGATGATGTGCCAACCTCGTGCTGTGATGATGTGTTTCTAGCTTTGTGCTGAAGACTCTTAGCCCAATGCTGATGTTGATGATGCTCTGACCTTTGTGCTGTGTTGTTGTTGTTATTGATGATGATGATGTATTAGTGTTATACTAATCCATGTTGATGGATATGTTGATGATGCCACTTTAGCTTCTTTCTAAAGATGATGTTGATGATGCCACTTTAGCTTCTTGCTAAAGATGATGTTGATGATGCCACTTTAGCTTCTTGCTAAAGGTGATGTTGATGATGCCACTTTAGCTTCTCGTTGAAGATGATGATGGTGATGTTATTTCAGCTTCAATGCTGAAGATGATGATGTTATTTTAGCCTCATGCTGAAGATGTTGATGATATTACTTTAGCCACATGCTAAAGAAGATGACGATGTTACTTTAGCCTCATGCTAAAGAAGAATGATGATGCTACTCCAACTCCATGCTGTGAATGATGATGATGAGAAAAACTTCTGATGATTTATAGATACAGAAGTCAGTGTTCCAAGATGTTGTTGATGATGTTGCCCTCTCTCTCGCCTGATGCTGTTGTAGAATACCCTTCTTGTTAAGGGGGAGTGTTGAAATAATGTAACTACAAAGAGTATTCAATTTATTATTGATGTATTATTCAATAGATCAATCTCCTTTTGCAGATTGTTCATGTCGGGTATTGTAAATGACCAAATCCCCTTTTGTGGATTGGTCAAACCCTAATTGTAATATACTAAATGAGAAGTCATCCCCCATAATATATTAAAGTGGTTATAACCACCCAGATTGAGAAATCGGCCCTGCTAGTGAAAAGACACCTCAGTTCAGTACCCGCGAGATTGTATAAATAAGAGAGGCCAATGCCTCATTTGTTCACTCACTCACTTGTTCATTAGAACACAATTTTGGAGCTGCAGTTGGAGAAGAAGGAAGAGAGAGAGAGGCACATTCTTGGGAGTGGACTTTCTGTATTGTTTGAGTTATCTCTTGTCATTGTATTGACTATCTATATTAAGGAAGTTTTTGCTGGGTTTTCTCCCCGATGAGGGTTTCCCAAGATAAATGATGTGTCTCTTATGATTGTGTATTTCTCATTGATCCTATCTATGCTATGGTTATATAGTGAATTGAAAAGAAACCTAATAATAGCTTAAACTTTAACATGGTATCAGAGCTAAGTTAAAGAGAGAATCTTTCACAAGAAGAAGAAAAACATCATTGTTGTTGTACATGAAAATTAGGGATTTTTATTGAAGAAGATTTTTAGCCTCAAAACCATCTAGAAAAGTGCGCCCTAACCCAAGGAATTATTTGGCACCTTCAACGCATGTTTTCAGTGGGTAGATCTCCCGAAATGTGAAACTGTAGTTTTCACAAAGTACTAGAAGTACTAGAAAACTAGAAGTACCAGAGTACCATAAGTACTAGAAAACCAGAAGTACCAGAAAACCAGAAGCACCAGTCCAGAAATTCGCTGGTCAAGTTTGAGGGGGTAAAGTTTGGATTTTCAGAAATCTGACTGCACCAACTTACTCGCCTTAGCTTAGCGCATCTATCCCCTGGATCAAAATTTCAAAATTTGAAGTTTGGAAAATTAGGGTTTCTTCATAAAACCCTAAGTTGCAGTTGCAGTTGCAGTACTAGTTGAAGTATCAGCCATAGTACCAGTTGCAGTCACCCTTGAAGTGTTTAAGAGTTGGTGATCATTGTTGTTTCTACCATATGGTGCCACTACCTGCAAATACTATTAGAGGTATGTACTCACATATGTTTAAATTTGTTAAGATTTAAAGGGTATTGGTAGGAGAAGGGATCTCTTGCCATAGATCCAGAAGGATCTCAAGATCCAACACATTCAGAGGAATTATGCAACCTGGGTGTGATTATTCGGATATGAATCTATATGTTATGAAATTATTTTGATCAGTGTTGCATGTTGCAGCTATGACCATCATACTAACATTTGATCAAAATTAAAGTCAAGGTATTAGATGGATTAAAGTTGAGATCATAGAGTTTATTCTCTAACCCAACCTTCTATCAAGATAACATATTGTCTTAGTACAAGAAGATAGGTTGAAGAAAGCACTTGTCATTTTGAGTGAAGAAGAGTTGGAAGAAAAAAATCACACTCATTCTTGAGGACAAGGCTCCAGGTTCTAGGTTTGATTAATTAAGTTGATAAGATTCAAAGTTTCACATGAGAAGTTGATAATTAGTCTTTGAAAAGTACTATACCTGGTAGCATGTGAGCATATAGAGATAAATGCTTAATGTAATCATTTTCCTGATACAAGCTAACATATCCTCTAGGAGAAATCTCTTGTGTTAGTTCTAGGTTGCCATGGAGGAATGTTTGACCATAACACTATAAGAGTGTTGACCTCATTTCGTATTGTATTTCTTACTTTTGATCTTTACTTCATACAAGTCACACGTGATAGCTCTAAAGGAGCTACTGTGATGATTATTCATGCTATCGTTTTATCTACTATTTTCAAAAGAGTATTATTCTTGCTTTTTGATCTTGTTTCAGGTCACAAGTGATAACCTTGAGGAAGCTATAGTGAAGGTTGTTGAAGACAACATATTATATGAGACATGAAGCACACTATGTACATGAACATATACACTCATGTAACAAATAAGATGAAGAAGAAGCTATCTCTTGAGATTCAAAGTATCTCATATGAAGATTGATTGAAAGGAGAAAAAGGCTCCAAAGATGACCGAACATTAGAACGGGAAGCAAATCTCTTTTGAAGCATGACTGTCTTTTTTAGACTTGGTATTCAACACCAAGTATACCCTGTAAGAGATAATGAAGTCCTTGTAGACTCAGAAGAAATTGTGAGTAAGCCTAATCTCAGAAAGGATCAGATGAAGAGACAACTTACAGGACTGGGAGACAGATGTCGTGAGAAGACTAGATCGTAGCTTCGAAAACTTCTAGGATATATGAAATCCCCTGGGAAGATTCCCTTGTTTTAGTAATAGAGAAGGAAGCCAGTCAGAAAGACTAGGATATGGATTCTTCCGTGAGACTAGAAGAGAAGTTAATATTGACTTCCAATATTGATATATAAAGATCAAGCATGTTGCAGATGTTCAAAGCATGATGTGTGTCTAGAGAATTCTCCCGGCAAGAGGGAGAAGACTATGACGAGACACTTATTGAAGAAATAGTTTCAGTATTTAGGAAGACAACCAGAACAACCATGATTCCAATATAGTATGAGATGCAGGGGGAGCAATCCCAATATATAAAAATTGAGTGGCAGTTGGTGCAGTACATTGGTTGGGTCATGGAGACATGACTACAATGAAAGATAGAGTTACCTCCATGAAAGAAGAAGAGCTATCTTCAGTATCAGTTATTGAGCCACTCTCAATTTCAGATGAAGTTGTTTCCATGATGGAGAAGAGGAATTACTCCCAGATTTCGGCAGTCACAGTGAGAATGGAGCAACCATTCTCAACTTTAGAGTAGGTGTAGGTGCAGAGTCCTAGTTCCAGAAGGAACGGTTGTAGAAAGAGGAGAGGACATACTCTCAATCAGTGATACATATAGTGCTTTTCAGAAAGCACATAGAGTTAACACATGATTGTGCAGATTGAGTTGCAGTTGAGCAAGTGTGCCAGATTGGTACAATGTAATGAGAAAAATTTATTTGAAGATTGAAGACAGAAAGACTCATGTCTGCCAATTGAAGAAGGATTTGTACATATTGAAGCAATCTCCTAGAGCTTTATATGGCAGAATTTACAGTTTCTTAAAGAGCTTGGGATTTACCAAGAGTAAAGTTGATTCTAACCTTTATCTCAAGGTTATGAATGATGAGGTAGTGATGTTACTACTATATGTAGATGATGTATTCTTGACAAGATGAAAAAAATCTCATCACAGATTGTTGAAGAAGCTTGCCACGAAGTTTGATGGAAGACCTAAATGCACTATCTCTTAGGTCTTGAAGTTTGGTAGAGCACTTAGAAGATCTTCCTTAACCAAGGGAAGTATGCAGTTAAAATTGAAAAGGGTTGACATGTTGAAATGAAAATCCATGTACACACCCATGGAAACGAAGTTGAAGCTCCTGGTAGATACCTCGTCAGAATTGGTTGATGCTACTCTGTTCAGACAAATTATTGGTTCAGTGATGTATCTGATGAATACCAGGCTAGATATATGTTTTTCCTTGAGTTAGTATCCAGTAGAACTTAGACGTGTTCACATTGTTGCTGCAAAACATATGATGAGATACCTTAAGGGTATGTTGAATTTTGGTCTCTATTATACTAGAGATCTTGACTTCATACTGAGTGGTTACACCGAGTCAGATTGAGCTGGAAGTGTTTCTGATAGAAAGAGCACTTCAGGATGTTGTTTCAGTCTGAGGTCAAGCATGATCTCATGGCATAGTAGGAATCAATTCAGTATTGCTCCAAGCACGATAGAAGTGGAATACATTGTTGCATGTTCCGCCAGTTGTGAAGCCATATGGCTTCAGATGTTGTTGACCGATCTATTTGATCTACATATGGAAGCCACCGTGATTCTATGTGATAACCAAGTTGTATAAAAATGATGGAGAACCATGTGTTCCATGATGAGTCAAAGCACATAGAGATCCGATATCACTTCACCCAAGATATGATGCAGAGAGGATCTATAAAACTCCGATATGTTGGCTCAGATGAGTAGGTTGCAAAGCAAGCCTTTGTCTTGTGTAAAGTGTAAATATTTTTGAGACAAGCTTGGTATAGTCTGAAAGGACCTTCCTCAAAAGGGGGAGCAGTGTTGATGATACTATGGTATCTTGATAAGTAGTGGTAGCTTCGTTAGGATTTTTATAATCCTAGGGAATCTTATGATTGTTGGGTAGATCCCGAAGGTCTGGTAAGGACGGACTGTCAGACTACCACGTGGTAGCTCCATTAGGATTTTATATGGTAGGGAATCTTATGATTCTTGGGCAGCTCCTTAGGGACTGTCAGAGTACCACAAAATGTTGATGTGCCAGCTTAATTGCCGTGATGATGTGCCAACTTAATTACTGTGATGATGTGCCAGCTTAAGTGTTGTGATTCCAGCCTCGTGCTAATGACATGACAACCTCGTGCTATGATGATGTGCGAGCTTCGTGCTGATGACATGCCAGCTGTTGGCCCTTGACCAAGTTTTGAGGAACACTTGGTCATATTTGACTATTTTTGGACTTCGACAGCCTATCAAAGATGGAGTGCTAGGCGAAGTAGAGATCACGGGATCTCGGTCCACTTTTGGGCACTTTTAGGGGTTTGGGTTAATGTAATGGGAAAGGGATGTCAGCCCGTGGGTTTACTCACGATTAGGCCCACTTTTGTAATGTATAAATAAAAGGATAGGCAATGTAAGAAGGAGTAGATATGATTGCTTAGTGCAATTGGTAGTGCATCTATGTGATGTTGAATAAGTGCTCTGTGCGAATTGTGTAAGGCTTGCAAGGCTAAGTGCAAGTTACTATTAGGTTGCTATAGGAAGCTAAGCGCTGTAACGCAAGGAAGAAAGATGTATCAAGTTGTGCAGATCTTCTGTCTTATGAGAAGAAGGGTTTTGGAGGCTTTGTGCTTGTAACATATTGAAGATGATAATAAAGAAGAAGATCTTGTGGACGTAGCCCCAAGGTGGGGGTGAACCACGTAAATCTGTGTGTTATGCTCTGTGATTTGATTCAATGTGTTTTTGCTTATGCTATGTGCTTTGATATATCCACTTATGTTTTGTTCTTCTTAGATATATATGATTGTTAAATATGATGTGAATGAGGATGATTAGTGCTAATCTACTAGATCTGATCTGGGTTATTATGGTTAAGTATTAAAATATTGTAGATATGAGTGTACACCGCGATGCTTTGTGCTATCTGTGAAGTAGAATAAGGGTTGAATATTGACAAATGATCGATGTTAAGTGCTTTGTAAATGATATAATCACAGATCTGTGTCCCAGCTAAGGTTGCAGACACCTGAGTCTTGCAACCACCCCTGCCTATACCTCGGGTGAGACTTCTTCTGCTTCGCAAGTGTTGCTGAAAGGGCCGGTAGTTAGGGATTTGTTGGTGCGCTCTTGAGCGTTGGACCCTGGGTTTTCCCATGTGTCAAAAAATGGTTCCGTTGTTGGGACCTGAAACTGTGATTGCTAGGAACTGAGGAAAATGAAACTTTGTGCAGAAGAAAGCTCTGTGTGTAGATATATTTCCCTAGTGTGCAACTTTTTACCCGACCTCTGAAGCTTTGTGCCAGGAATAAGGTTAGATATGAAGAAAGGAAGATCAGATCTGAAGAAAAGAAGCGAGTTCTGAATGCTTTGTGCTCTAAGAAAAGTAAAAGTGGAAATTTTTGAAAGAAAGAGGTCAGATCTGCAGAAAATAGGTAATATATGTAAGCTATGTGCTCTAATAAAGGTAAGAATAGTCAAAAGTTCTTAGATCTGGAAGCTTTGTGCTCTGTAGAAGTAAGATAAGTGATTTTTTTTTGGTTCTAGAGCATTGATCTAGGTATGTTTGATAGATTCTGTCCTAGCTTAAAAACTAGGGCATTAATAGAGGAAAGAAAGTTTGATATGAATAGACCTCATAAGTATAATCATAGATATGTTATACCTATGCATAGAAAGAATGTCTGGACTAACAAATGGATGCAGGATCCTAGAAATAATTTTTTGTAAGTTAGCTATCGCGATTCTAGTGCACAGTACAGAAGAGGCTGAGGATCATTTAAAAGAAAGCGAAGATTAATCCTATGTTATAGTTGCAAAAACAATGCCATCTAGCTAAGGAATGCCCTAGTAGAAGACCTAGTTGTCTCTGCTGCAAAGCTAGGGACCATGAGGTATTGGATTTCCCTATATTGATCGCTAAGCTTGAAAAGATAAATCTGAATCAAGAAGACCATAAGGAAGATCTATAAAAGGAAAAAACCCAACAAGAATCAAAGAAAATATTAATACATATGAAAGAAACCCTAAAGGAACATAAAGATGTTCAATTTCCAGAGATCTTCAAAGAAATGGAGCAAGTCGAAGCAAGAATATGGGACTTTGACATTGACTACATTCTTGATGAAGAAACACAAGTGAACATTATGCCAGAAAGAACTTGAGAGGCTATATGGAAGCCTGCCATGATTCCTTCGTTGGGAGGAATAGGACTATTCAGAGGAAAACTAATAATGTTATGCGGAAAACTCGCTTAGATACCTATGACAGTCAATGGAACTACAACAAAAGAAGATTTTGAGATTATCAAATTCATTGAGGACAACGCCCCATTTACTATGCTACTCGAAAAATGTTGGATTGAAAGAGATCAAGCCAGAAAGAAGGAAGAAGAAGAGGTTTTATAAGAACAGAGATAAGAACAAGCAGTGGTAGTCCAATGCCATCTTCCATGCCTATTACAACCAATTGAAGAATGCAATCCAGTCTACACCCATTGCAAAGTAAAGTGATGGAAGTCTCCCAACGACTTCAACCAATCTAAGAAAAGGCATTCCAACTGTTCACTAAAGTTGAAATCCAGGGAGACGAGCTTGAACAGGTTGTCATCACCACAGAACAATGCCTGGAAGGGCTAGTAAATGACGCAATGATCTAGGAGTTCATTGAGAAAGAGGTTGTCGCACTGCAGTAGGTCAAAGTAGCTCGAACCAAGCTCGAGGCATTCAAGGCAGAATTGATCAAACCAGAGTGACTCGGGACGAGTCACAGGTGAGTGTTGGGGGCATGTTGTCCCTTGACCAAGTTTTGAGGAAAACTTGGTCATATTTGACCATTTTTGGACTTCGACATCCTGTCAAATATGGAGCACCAGGCGAAGCAGAGATCACAGGATCTCGGTCCACTTTTGGGCCCTTTTAGGGTTTTGGGTTAATGTAATGGGAAAGGGATGTCGACCCCTGGGTTTACCCACAATTAGGACCACTTTTGTAATGTATAAATAGAATTATAGGAAATGTAAGAAGGAGTAGATATGATTGCTTAGTGCAATTGGTAGTGCATCTATGTGATGTTGAATAAGTGCTATGTGTGAACTTTGTAAGGCTTGCAAGGCTAAGTGCAAGTTACTATGACGTTTCTATAGGAAGCTGAGTGTTGTAATGCAAGGAAGAAGGATCTAGCGAGCTGCGCAGATATTCTGTCCTATGTGAAGAAGTGTTTTGGAGGCTTTGTGCTTGTAACAGATTGAAGACGATAATAAAGAAGAAGATCTTGTGGATGTAGCCCCAGGGTGGGGGTGAACCACGTAAATTTGTGTGTTATGCTATGTGCTTTGATTCAATGTGTTTTTGTTGATTCTATGTGCTTTGATATATCCACTTATGCTCTGTGCTTCTTAGATATATATGATTGTTAGATATGATGTGTATGAGGATTCTTAGTGTTGATCTACTGGATCTGATCTGGGTTACTATGGTTAAGTATTGAAATACTGTAGATATTGTTATAACCCTAAATTGCACTATCCATGCTTACCTGGCATCAGGCCAACTCATTGCCCTTCATTGCCAAAGCCATGCTGAACAAACTCTTTAAAAACCTCTTAAACCAAGTAACCCGCGCCCTAACCTACTGCTGGGCACGTTGGAACGCTGGCAAGCCTTATACTGCACGCGTTGGAATGCGGGCTGGCCCACTACAGCCAGCGTTTACCTAACAAAGAAAAAAATCAGGAAAGTTTCTGACGAAACGAGAAGCTTTTGGTCAGTTAACTGGAACTCCCAGCCATGCATGGCCGAGAGTTCGACTAAAACCCTAGCTCCTTCTAGCCTATAAAAGAAGGGGTAGGGGTACTATTCAAAGGAGGAAAATCATAGCAAAGAAACTCTGCCCAATTGCCAAGTCCGTTTTGTCCCAACCCTTTAGCCTTTCCTCAAGCTTTAGGAGAATTCAAGCAAAGCAGTTGGAGGACAAAAGAGAGGAGGAGCCCAGGATCAGGATCGAGGAACAGTGGCCGGTCTCTATAATCATTGTAAGTTGAATCGTATTGAGATTAATAAAAATATGCTTTTCCCGTCCCAAATACATGAGTCTTGTATGTTTTATTTGATTTGTGTTTAATCTCTAACCCTCTAGTAGATCAATAACATGCATGCGTAGTTTTGTCTTGATTGCAGGATCGCTTTTTGGAAGGAGCAGCAACAACAAGGGGATAAAAGCTCAAACGGAGGATCTACACCAACCGTCGATAAAAAGGTTAGTTAGTTCTTCCCATGTTTGCATGAGAAAAAGGGTTTTAGGTTTGGGTAGAAGGTTAAAAGTTATTTCTTAAGGGTCATGATCTGCATGCAAGTTTAAGCCCTAGCTTGTTAGTCCGTAGGGTAGAATAACCCCACAACAGATATGAGTGTACATTGCAATGCTCTGTGCTATCTGCGAAGTAGAATAAGGGTTGAATATTGACGAATGATCAATGTTAAGTGCTCTGTAAATGATATAATCACAGATCTGTGTCCCAACTAAGTTTGCAGACACCTGAGTCTTGCAACCACCCCTACCTCAACCTCGGGTGAGACTTCATCTTCTTTGCAGGTGTTGCTGAAAGGGCCAATAGTTAGGGCTTTGTTGGTGTGCTCTTGAGCGTTGAACCCTGGGTCTGCCCCTGTGCCAACACGAACCTCGTGCTGTGATGATGTGCCAACCTCGTGCTGTGATGATGTGTTTCTAGCTTCATGCTAAAGACTCTTAGCCCAATGCTGATGTTGATGATGCTCCAACCTTTGTGCTGTGTTGTTGTTGTTATTGATGATGATGATGTATTAGTGTTATACTAATCCATGTTGATGGAGATGTTGATGATGCCACTTTAGCTTCTTTCTAAAGATGATGTTGATGATGCCACTTTAGCTTCTTGCTAAAGATGATGTTGATGATGCCACTTTAGCTTCTTGCTAAAGGTGATGTTGATGATACCACTTTAGCTTCTTGCTAAAGATGATGATGATGATGTTATTTCAGCTTCAATGCTGAAGATGATGATGTTACTTTAACCTCATGCTAAATATGTTGATGATATTACTTTAGCCACATGCTAAAGAAGACAATGATGTTACTTTAGCCTCATGCTAAAGAAGAATGATGATGCTACTCCAACTCCATGCTGTGAATGATGACGATGAGAAAAACTTCCGATGATTTATAGATACGCCAGTCAGTGTTCCAAGATGTTGTTGATGATGTTTCCCTCACTCTTGCCTGATGTTGTTGTAGAATACCCTTCTTGTTAAGGGGGAGTGTTGAAATAATGTAACTACAAAGAGTATTCAGTTTATTATTGATGTATTATTCAGTAGATCAATCCCCTTTTGCGTATTGATTTTGTCGGGTATTGTAAATGACTAAATCCCCTTTTGTGGATTGGTCAAACCCTAATTGTAATATACTAAATGAGAAGTCGTCCCCCATAATATATTAAAGTGGTTATAACAACCCAGATTGAAAAATCGACCCTGCCAGTGAAAAGACACCTCAGTTCAGTACCCGCCAGATTGTATAAATAAGAGAGGCCAATGACTCATTTGTTCACTCACTCACTTGTTCATCAGAGTGAAAGTTTGGAGCTGCAGTTGGAGAAGAAGGAAGAGAGAGAGAGGCACATTCTTGGGAGAGGACTTTCTGTATTGTTTGAGTTATCTCTTGGCATTGTATTGGATATCTATATTAAGGAAGTTTTTGCTGGGTTTTCTCCCCCATGAGGGTTTTCGAGGATAAATGATGTGTCTCTTGTGATTGTGTATTTCTCAATGATCCTATCTATGCTATGGTTATCTATTGAATTGAAAAGAAACCTAATAATATCTTAAACCTTAACAAACGTTGGACTTGGGAGCCCATGATGTCACCTTTGTGACCTTAGATGTCACCTAACGTCATGATTGACATTATGGAGACAATTGTGTGCTAATTGGCACATGTGGCATCATCCAGGGGCTTGGTAGGCCTAAAGTTTTGCAGATGAGGCCCAAAATTCCACCCAGGAGGCTCAACATCACCCTAGAAGGGCACGACGCCACTATAAAAGTGATTTTAGGGTTTAATTAAAGACATTTATGTAAAAACCGGAGTTTTGATGTAATTTGGCCATGTCGGCCTTTTGATGACCTAAATTTAATTAAAGGTCATAAGTATTGTATAGATAGTGAGATAAAACTCTCATTTTATCATCATTGACTCATCACACAAGTGGTGGTCTGAAATTCAACCCTCTTTAAGGTTTATTGGCTGAAATTAAGTGGTGCGCAACTTTTGGGGAGGCAAATCTTGGTGTATTTTGGAAAATTTTCATGTGGAGGATCTTCAACTAGGGTTTATGTTTCATTATTCTGGGTGAAGTAAGTATAAAATATGCATTTCTTTATTTTGAATGAATTCTTATGGTGAATTTACTCGTTTCATGTTAAATATTATGAAATTGCTTGCTTGAAACCCTAGGAGAAAGACATATGTTACTATCTTTTTCTCTATAATGTTCCACTTTCTAAGATTTCTTGAAATGCACCTATCTAGAAGTAGATACTAGTGCCCTACCATTTTAGCACTCTAGTAACCCTGATCCATTTCCTATTGCATATTTTATTTCAATTTGTCTAAGGAAAAGAGAAATCGCTAGGGAATAATTTTTATTACTTTCTAGCAATTATCTCTAGGACTTGGATTTTTGAGGCCTTGGGATACCAACACCTCTCTCATCCTCTCCATCCCCTTTAGATACATATTTTCATTTTTGTTTTCCTCTAAGAATTGTTGTTTCCATCATTGACTCCAGTACCCTAGAAGGTACTAGTCTACCCATTACAAGCTTGATTGATCAAACAATTTTCAGAGCATCTTTTCTTGAACACCTACTAACTCCTATTAACCTTAGATTAGCCTAAATCGTTAACCCACTTCCTGTTGTTGAAAAATATTTCTACAGCCATATAACAACAAAAAATTAACCATAAAAGTGATGTGTTATGCTAGCTAGACATTGCTAAAACTGCTTGTGACTATCCATTATCAATTTGCCTAGTTAAAGCTGTTATTTCAAGTCTTTTATCAAGCATTTTGAAGCATAATTATTGTGGATTTTGCAAATATATTATTGCTGTTATAAACTGTTGTATTGCTTCAATTCTATATTAGCTAGTACATTTCTTAAGATTTCATTGTCTTATGAAGCACTAATATCATTTTGGTACCTGGAAAGTGCCCCTTTTTTCTTTGTTGTCTTGTTCTGGGCAGGTACATAATAATATTCTCTCGCTTCATCTTCAATAAGACTTAAAGAACCCTTTTAACTTGAGCGACCTTTGAGAGGGATGGATTTTCTTGTATCATTTGCCTTAGCCTTCTCAAACCCTCAGGCCACTAGGGACGTCTCCCCTGGTGTACTGCAACATACTCCTAAATAGAAAGGGATTTCCTATTAAGGTGACAATAATAGGTTATTCCCAGTTATGCCAATTCTGTATCCACTTGCCTTGGGATTTGGGCAAGTACAAATTGTGCGATAACAGTGTTGACTGGTAACGAGAATTACCAATAATGGTATAGAAAGATCAAAATCACTATGATTTTCAATGACTCATGGAATTTCATTTGTGAAGCACCAATTTCGAATGAAGAAGAAGCTGAATCAACTGCTAGACAAGCGTAACCGAAGAGTAGCAGACTGACCATTCCTACATCATACAAGGAGCATGGCATATGGAGGGACAAAGAACATAACAAATATGTTGTGATTTCTACAAAAGTAAGTGAAGGGGTGAGCCACCATATTTTTTTCCATTAATGACTCCTATAGTGCTTTGAATAAATCAAACAACTTGTATGACAGTCACTCAGAATTGGAACTTATACAATTGCTGGTGAAGCTCTTCAACCTAGAGTTGAAGAATGATGACCCTATGGATTTGGATTTTGAAATCAAAGCCATAATGCATGACATTGAAGCCACTGGTGTGAATATAAACCTCCCTCTCACAACCTTAATTAATTCCCTCTACCCTACATATTCTCACTATCTTGAATCTTTGCACGCTAGTGGTAAAATGAAATCCATGACATTTGATACTTTGGTAAAGAGAGTTGCAGAAAGTGAAAAAGCCTTTGGAAAGAAGCTTTCTCCGTTCACTAGTGAGATTGTTTTTCTTTCTCAGAAAGGGAAGATTCAATCACATGATTCTTCTAGAGGAGAAGGAAACAATAGAGGATGTGGAAGAAAGACTTTCATAGGTAGGGGGAGTAGACACAACTAAGGCGAGAGATATAATCTTCATTGTACCCATTGTAGAAGGAATGGGTCACATGAATCAAATGACTGTAGAGTCCCATGGGAGAAAATTAAAGACGAACATAATGAAAAAGAAGACAAATGTAAAACATCATATTTTACGAAAGGTAAAGCACCTAAATCTTCTCATTACATTGTTTCCCACTGCAGTACAGGAGTAACTGAAGATTTGTTTAACACTTCATGTACTTCTTGGGGAGATGCATGGATTCTTCACACATGTGAAACCTCCCACATGAAATTCCAAAGAGATTTATTTGAATATTTCAATGACAATATAGATGACATATTGTATTTTATAGATAAATTGAGTCTCAAACCTTTGGGAATGAGAACTATTAGGCTTAAATTGCTTGGACTCCTGGATTTTCTTCTGCATGATGTGCTCTATCTTCCTGAGTTGCAAAGGAAATTATCATCCCTTGTGCACATATGACATCAACGCCACTCTATTCATATCTTCGGTGGAAATTTTGAAATAAGGAAGGATTCAAACAACATGGTTATAATGACCGTAGTGGAAGATGGAAGACTGTTGAAACTGAAAGGGACATCTTCTCATGCACATAATTACACATACCTATCTCATCATAATGAAGGTACAATGCCATTTACTATTTTGTCACATGCTAGAGTTTTTCAAATTAATTATGACAACCTTCCTTTGCTGAAAAATAATGGTGTTTTTGGTTTGCCTACTATTCCTAGGAACTTGAAACCATGTGATTCTTGTATCCTTGGAAAACATAGCAAACAAACATTTCATGATTCTACTTTTGGAGCATGTAGAAAACTTGAACTGGTAAATTCTGATTTGTGTGGTCCTATGCATGTTATTTTTGCAAATGGAAATAAATATATTTGTCTTTTGTTGACGATTACACTCTGATGTGTTGGGTGTAATTGTTGAAATATGAATCACAACCTTTTGAAACTTTTAAAAATTTTCATGTATGGATTCAAATTGAAGTTCAGTCTTGTATTGGTTCTCTTCGCACTGGTAATAGAAGATAATATACATCTAATGAATTTGAAAACCATATACACCAACATGGGATCAAACATCAAACCACAGTTCCATACAATCCTCAACATAATGGTGTAGTTGAAAGAATGAACAAAACTCTCCTAAATATGGTTCATTCCATGATGTTTTTCAAGAATGTAAAATTGATGTTTTGGGTTGATGCAGTTCTATGTATAGTTTATGTGAAAAACATGTGTCCATCTCATGCTCTTGAAAAAAAGACTCCTTTTGAAATGTGGTATGGACACATTCCTTCGGTGAGGCATCTCACAATCTTTGGTTCGACTTACTATGCCTTAATTCCTAAGGAACAAAGAAACAATATTGGCGCAAGGAGTTGGAAGTGCATATTCTTGGGGTACTCAAATACCACCAAGGGATATCGTCTTTACGATGAGGTAAACAAGAAACTCATTCTTTCTAGAGATATAGTCTTTATTGAATCCTCCAAGAATGGAAAAATTGTTGAGAGGCAACTTGGCCATCTAGAAAAATTCACTCATATAAATAGATATCATGAATTTGATGATGAGATTCCACATCTTGAAGGGGGAATCCCCATCTTGGATCAATCTTTGGAATCTCCTTTTGAAGCACCATCTCCCCCTCATGAATAAGTTCCAACCACGTCATCAATACCTATATTTCATTTGGATCATTTCATTGAGAGGATTGAAAGGATGAGTCTTGATGAGAATTTAACACCATCTCAATCAACTGAGAAACCTGTACCATCTCATAAAGGTCCACCAAAATGGCTCATAAAAATGCTTGAAAGTGTTTATCCCGATGAAGTCAGAAAGACATGAACCACAAGTTCCTCAAGACAAAATGGAGGTGATGTAGATAATTCAAATTAAGGTGATATAGATGATATGAATGTTTCATATGATTGTGATTTGAATTTATCTACTAACTTTGGACCAAATTCCTTTCAATAATCCACTTCTCATGATGAGTGGAAAGAAGCAATGCAAAAGGAATATAATGCTCTCATCAATAATGGGGCATGGAAGTTGGTGGATCCTCCATTCAAAACCAAACCAATCGACTGCGAGTGGGTATTCAAGAACAAGTAAAAATCAAATGACTCACTTGAAAAACATAAATCAAGGCTTGTGGAAAACGCATTTGCATAGAAAGAAGGTATTGACTATGAGGAGACTCCTCCCCCCCCCCACAACAAATGGGATACCATCCATACTCTGTTTTCCTTCGTAGCACAAAATGGATGGAAAATGCATCAAATGGATGTGAATATTTCTTTCTTGAATGGAGACTTGAAAGAGAATGTCTTCATGTCTCATCCATAAGATTTTTTTGTGAAGGGAAAATAACACAAAGTATGAAAGCTCATCAAATCCTTATATATCCTGAAACAAGCACCGCGAGCCTAGTATGAAAAGCTAACTGAAAATATTCTAAGATTGAATTTCAAGCACTTCAATCTTGACGATGCAACTCTGTTTGTCAACAAAGTTGGAAAAATTGTGGTATATTTTGTAGTGTATATGTAGATGATATATTGATAAAAATGAACAATGAAATTTATATTTCATCCATAAATAAAGAGTTGAAGAAAGGCTTTGAGATGATATATTTGGGACATCTTTACTACTATTTGGGCATTTAAGTGATTCAAAATCCAAAGTACATATTTATCTCCCAAAATAAGTATGTTGGAGAATTGTTGAACAAGTTTGGCATGGCTAAGTGTAATCATGTTTCTACTCCAATGTAATAGAATTTGAAGATCACATCAAAAGAGGGGAATGAATTTGAGGATGAAACCAAGTACACACAACTTGTGGGAAGTATTATCTACCTTATCACCACTAGACCATATATTTCATTTGTTGTTGGGATTCTTTCTAGGTTCATGCAAAAACCTTGTGAAGGACATTGATCTGCTACAAAAAGAGTTATAAAATACTTGAAGGGAAGTCAATATTTTAGACTCAAGTACTCTAAGGTGAATGACTTCAAATTGATTGAATATTATGATTCATACTTTGTTGGGGATAAAGAAAATTAAGTGTCAACTTCATGCTATCTCATGAGTCTTGGATCAACAATTGTCTACTAGAGATCACACAAATAGTCAGTTCCAACCGATTCCACAACATAGGAAGAATATGTGGAAACTGCAGAAGAAACAAAGAAGATTGTGTGGTTAAGGGAAATACTTGAAGATTTGCAGGAGAAACAAGTGAATTATACTCCTCTTCTAGTTGACAATACTTTTGCAATCAAATTGGCCAAGAATCTTAGATTCGATGATTGAACTAAGCGTATCAACACCAAGTATCGCTTGATTTGATATCATGTAGAGTCCAATACTATTCACTTGATACATTGTTCCACAAATGAGAAAATTACAGACATCTTCACCAAAGTGCTTGGAAGAGAAAAAATGAAAAGTTCATAATGATTCTTGGACTCACAAACACCCCTTCAGATTAAGGGGGGGAATGTTGGACACATAATCCTTTTGATTGCATTACTTATGTACATATCATTTTAAATATCACTTAGGATAAATATGAGGAGTCATAGGTGATAGGAAGAGTCACATAGATGGTGAAGACCAATTTTCATTCAAATTTGTATTTATAGACGCTTCACGTTAATGCAAAACATCAAGTGTGGAGTTACATTTTCTTCTGTTGAAATATTGTAACTTCAAAGAGTATTCTATTTAATATTGAGTTATTATTCATTATATCAATCCCCTTTTGTGGATTGATCATGTCAGGTATTGTAATTGAACAAATCCCCTTTTATGGATTGGTCAAACCCTAAATATATTATGCAAATTGAGAAGTTGCCCCCCCAGGCTAATTAAAGTGGTTTTAACCACTAAGAAGACAAGTCGGCCCTGCCGAATGAAGAGACACCTTTCCAGCTCCTGCCAGTTTGTATAAATAAAGGAAACCAATGCCTCATTTGATCACTCACTCAACTCACTCATCTAGTGTGCAATTTTGAAGGAAGTTGCAGTTGCCAGTTGCCGGAAGAAGGAAGAGAGAGGCACATTGATCAATGTTGGATATTCTCTAGTGTTTGGTTTATTGTCTTGGCATTGTATTGGCTATCTATATTAAGGAATGTTTTGTTGGGTTTTATCCCCCATGAGGGTTTCCCATGATAAATGATGTGTATCTTGTGATTGTGTTTCTCTCAATGATCCTATCTATGCTATGATTATCTAGTAAATTGAAAATAAACCTAATAATAGCTTAAACCTTAACATGGGATCATAGCTAAGCTAAAGAGAGCATCTTTCACTGGATAAAGAAAAACGTCATTGTTGTCGTACAAGAAAACAAGGGATTTTTATTGAAGAGGAATTTCATCCTATAAAGCATCTAGAAAGGTGTGCCCTAGCCTAGGGAACTCTTTGGCACCTTCAATGCACTTTTTCAGTGGATAGAAATCATGGAAAATGAAACCCTAGTTTTCACCGGTACTAGAAAACCAGAAAACCAGAAGTACCAGTCCAGAATTCCGCTAGTCAAGTTTGAAAGGGAAACATTTGGATTTTCTGAAATCCAACTGCACCAGGCTACTCTCCTCAGCCAAGCGCACCTCCTAGTAAGTTCAAAATTAAATTTTGAGCATTTTCAATTTTTGGTCATTTTCCTAGCTCCAGGTAAAAATGTCTGCAAGCACTAAGCTTGTTGACAATCTAGAAGGTGTGGAAAACTTCCATGCCTGGAAGTATATGATTGCACTCATTCTTGAAGAGAATTACCTAGCAATATTCATCAAAGAATATGTACCATAACCTACCGTTGCTATAGATAAAACAAAACACCAAAATGACACAGTTAGGGCCAAGAGAATCATTGGAGATTCTATTAAAGATCACTTTATTCCTCAAGTGGCTTCAAAGAAGACTCCAAAATAAATGTTTGATGCCCTAACCAGATTGTATGAAGGAAATAACATCAATCAAAATATGAATCTAATGTTAAAATATTGTGTAACTGCAAAGAATATTCTTATCCCCTTTTGTGGATAAAGATAAAATATATTTATTATTGATTAGATCAATCCCCTTTTGTGGATTGATCATGTCGTTCATTGTAATTGACCAAATCCCCTTTTGTGGATTGGTCAAACCTTAATTATAATAGGCTAAATAAGAAGTCAGCCCCAGAATATATTAAAGAGGCCCCATAATATATTAAAGGTGGTTATAACCACCCAGAAGAAGAAGTCGGCCCTGCCCGTGAAGAGACACTTCCACATGTGCTAGAATTGTATAAATAAGAGAGTCCAACGCCTCATTTGAACACACACTTATCTCACTCATCTGGTGCGCAAGTTTTGAAGGAAGCTACAGTTGTCGGTTGCTTGAAGAAGAAAGAGAGAGAGGCATGTTGCTCAGTGTTGGATATTCTCTATTGTCTGGTTCATTATCTTGGCATTGTATTGGCTATCTATATTAAGGAAGTTTTGTTGGGTTTTCTTCCCCTTAAGGGTTTCCCAGGATACATGCTTGTGTACTCTTATGATTGTGTTTCTCTGAGTGATCCTGTATATGCTATTGTTATCTAGTAAATTGAAAGTAACCTAATAATAGTAGAAACTTTAACATGGTATTAGAGCTAAGCTGAAGAGATCATCTTTCAAAGGAAAAAGAAAAATGTCACTGTTGTCATACATGAAAATTAGGGATTTTTATTGAATAAGGTTTTCAGCCCCAAATCCATCTAAAAAGGTGTGCCCTACCTCAAGGAACATTTTGGCATCTTCAGCGCACATTTTCAATGGCTAGATCTCCTGGAAATTGAAACCCTAGTTTTCACAAAGTACCAGAAATACCAGAAAACTAGAGTACTAGAAGTACCAGAGTACCAGAAGTACCAGAAAACCAGAAGCACTAGTCCAGAAATCTAAGGGGTAAAATTTGGATTTTCATAAATCTGACTATACCAGCATACTCACCTCAGTCCAACACATCTTTTGGTGAGTTTAGTTTTCAGATCCAATAAATTTGTTTTTTATTATTATTTCTATAGCCCAAAGCGTTAGGGTTTCTACTGCAAGAAAGAATGGATACCAACATGAGTGTAGAAGACAGGCTGGAAGGATCTAGAAACTTCAGATCTTGGAAGTATAGGTTGCAGATGATTTTAGACGAGAATGATCTACTAGAACATGTTACAGTGGGTGTACCAGAACCAGATGAAGAAGAGAAAAAGACCAAGCATAAGAAGAATGAAAAGAAAGCAAAGAGAATTGTGTCAGATTCAGTAAAAGATCACTTGATCCCTCATATATCTGAATTACAGACATCAAGGCAAATTTATGAAGCACTTAACAGGTTATATGAAAGCAAAGACATTAGCCAGAATCTTACCTTAAGAAATTAGGTTCATAATATGAAGATGGACAACTCAGAATCTGTCACATCCTACCTTATGAGAGTTTCTCAGATCAGAGATCAACTTGCAGCTATTGGAGATGTAATTAGTGACAAAGAACTTGTAACCACAACCCTAAATGGGTTTCCAACATTTTGGATTTCTTTTGTACAAGGAGTGTGTGAAAGAAGCAAGTTACCCAAGTTTGATAAGTTATGGGCAGATTGCACACACGAAGAATCTAGACTTGCAGACCAACAGAAGAGATTAATTGTTGACGAAGAGGAAGCTCTTACAGTTCAAAAGAACAGAAGAAGTTCCTTCAGAAGGAAAAATAAAGAAGCTAACTCCGTAAGAGTTCCAGATAAGAAGAAAGATTTTTCAAAGATCAGATGCTACAACTCTCAAAAGTTGGGACACTTTTCTTATGACTGTCCTCAAGGAAAAGGGAAAAGAAAGCATCAAGCACATGTGGCAGAGGAAGAGGAATCTCCTCCCTCAAAGAAATCTTTAGAAAAAATTAAGGATTATGAACTTTAAGTTGAAGATAGTTTATTTGAAGAAATATAGCAAATAGTGGAGTCCGTGGAGCCTCCCCACACAAAAACAAAAGTGTCTATGCAGACTTATGAAGGAAGTATCAAAGAAGAGGACGAAGAAAGAGATAAAATATTTATTTCATGTATGATCACTCATGAGAGTGACAAAGAAAACATAGTGTAAGTAAGTTTACAAGTCTCGAAAGAAAGAACTTATGCCGTGAATTGCAGAAGTTAGACAACACGACAAGGACGTATGATATGGTGACAGTCAGTGAAGACCAAACAATATCCAATATTCATATAGGAGTAGGAAGCTCCTAAAGATGCGGAACAAAAATATTCAAGATGAAGAAAAAGATGGATACTTAGATATAGTGGATGAGATGCAGGTAGCTACAGGTTGCTCCAGTACCATTCTTATAGATGCAGAGGGAGCAGGTTGATCCAGTATGAAGTTAGAAAGAAATGTTCGAACTCAAGAAGGCACCTAGGATATTACAGAAGAAAACTTCAAGGATGATGATTATAAGCTCTTAGTTTGGTGTAAGAGGGAGCTATGTCTCCGAGTTTGAAATGGAGGATCGTGATTTGGTGCAGTTAGGAAAGCAGATGGATGGTGCCCAACAGATGGGTAGCATGGTATTATACCATTGAAAGATTTTGGACCATAAGAGATTTTTTAGATCCCATAGCTAGACCTTCATAGAGAAGGAATGAACAATCCCATAGGTAGACCTTCGTAGAGAAGGAAGAGACCTTCATAGAGAGGGGGAATGAGAAATTTGCCAAGGTTGGCCTCTGTCCAACTGTTAAGTTTTGGATACTCTAGGGACATGCTAGAATACCCTCATAGAGAGGGGTGTGACCACCCTCGTAGAGAGGAATGTGTATGTTTCTCCAAGGGGCAGTGGGCAAATACTCTCCTCTAGCCAAGGATTGAGTAGCCTGGAACACAAACCTTAACCATGTGGAATGGTTAGTTGGCTATTGAGGTTTGTATCGTGATCCTGCATGGATCATGGAAAGGGAGTCTAGTCCTGCTCAGGCTAGCATCTTAACTTCTCTAGTTCATGTGGGATGACTAGGAGTGAAGATATTGGTAGTAGTCCTCCCCAGTGGATGGGTGAGATAAATGACTACAAGAGAAGGGAGAACATAAAAGGAATGGAAAAACTCATAGGACATCTTCTGTGTGAAGATAAGATATCTTATGTGTGAAGATAACAAAGAGTATCTTCTACGCGAAGATAAAGAGAACAAAACTTCCGATGATTTATAGATATGCCAGTCAGTGATCATGATGCCAGATGACCAAGTGGAATATATTGATGCCTCCTGTTAACCAATCGATGATGCTATCCAGTCGATGATGTTGCCCAGTTGATGATGCTATCTAGTGGATGCCACTACCTAGTTGATGTTGACATCCGGTGACCTGTCAAAAGATAAAGAATATCCTTATTGTTAAGAGGGAGTGTTAAAATATTGTGTAACTGCAAAGAATATTCTTATCCACTTTTGTGGATAAAGATAAAATATATTTATTATTGATTAGATCAGTCCCCTTTTGTGGATTGATCATGTCGGTCATTGTAATTGACCAAATCCCCTTTTGTGGATTGGTCAAACCCTAATTGTAATAGGATAAATAAGAAGTCGGCCCCAGAATATATTAAAGAGGCCCCATAATATATTAAAGGTGGTTATAACCACCCAGAAGAAGAAGTCGTCCCTGCCAGTGAAGATACACTTCCACATGTGCTAGAATTGTATAAATAAGAGAGGCCATCGCCTCATTTGAACACACGCTCAAATCACTCATCTAGTGCTTAAGTTTTGAAGGAAGCTGCAGTTGCCGGTTGTCGAAAGAAGAAAGAGAGGCGTGTTGCTCGGTGTTGGATATTCTTTGTTGTTTGGTTCATTATCTTGACATTGTATTGGCTATCTATATTCAGGAAGTTTTGTTGGGTTTTCTTCCCCTTGAGGGTTTCCCAGGATAAATGCTTGTGTACTCTTGTGATTGTGTTTCTCTCAGTGATCCTGTCTATGCTATTATTATCTAGTAAATTGAAATTAACCTAATAATAACAGAAACTTTAACATCTAAGAACTCAACTCAAAAGTACAAGGATGCAGAAAGGAGGAACAATTCATGAATATTTCTCCAGAATATCACAATTCAAAGAACATCTAGAAGAAATTGATGATACTATAGATGAAGATGAACTTATAATTACAGTCCTTAATGGTCTCACAAGACCTTGGGATGCATTCATCCAAACAATTTGTGCCAGAAAGGAGAAACTACACTTTGACAGTCTTTGGGAAGAATTTGTTCAAGAAGAAGCAAGAGTAGCTAACCAAGAAGCATTACTATCAAGAGATGAATATCAATCCCTAGCTACTCATACTAAAGGATAAATAAAGAGGTCTTAATTCCAGAAAGAAACTCATAAGGAGTCTCACCCCCAAAACAAATTCATACATAAATAATCTCACCCTCTAAGGAGATTCCATAAGTTTTAGAAAGGTCAAAGAAGAGAAAAAGATTTCTCATCCTATCAATGTTACCATTGTGACAATATGGGACATATTGCTAAGAATTTTCTAGCTAGATGAGAAGAATACAAGAAGAGAAGCAAGAGGAACCATGCCCATACAATTGAAGATGATAAAATAACAGATTGAAGACTATGTCTTAATCTCTGCCCTCTAAGGATCAGTGTCACCTAGTGAGGACACTTGGCTCATAGACAGTGGTTCTTCCAAGCACATGACAGGTCAAATAGACATTCTCTCTTGCCTCATAGAAAATAATTTTCCCCAGAAAGTTACACTTGGAGATGATTATCAATACCCTATCAAAGGAGTAAGCGAATCAAATTACAAACTTGATTCAGGGACCCCAATGAATATGAAGGATGTACTATATGTACCAAGTTTGACAAAGAACTTACTTTCTATCTTAGCCTTAGAGAAGAAAGGATTCAAAGTTTCCTTCATAGATGGAGAAGTTCTCATGTGGCCCAAAGGAAAAACCATGGAAGAAGCAATTGTTATTGGAAAAGAAGAATGTGGCTTGTATAAGCTAAAGGGTCACTCAGAAGTAGCCTTGACCCATTCCATTCAGAATCCATGTGAAATTTGGCATAGAAGACTAGATCACATCAACTACAAGGCATTACCATATGTAAGGAAGGCAGTCACAGTTCTACCAGAATTCAAGGTTGACCATGAAGGTGTGTGCAATGGATGTGCACAATGGAAGAACATCAAGAACCATTTCTTGAAGAGAGATAGTAAATAAGGAGTCCTAGAGCTCATTCACTCAGATGTGTGTGGCCCAATGCCATCAATCTCCATCAATTGGTATGTATAGTATGTGTCTTTTATTTATGACTATTCTCGAAAAACCTGGGTTTACTTTTTTAAATCCAAATATGAAGTGTTCAATAAATTCAAGGAATTCAAAGCCTTGATAGAAAATCTCTCTGAAAGAAATATCAAGATACTCAGGTCAGATAATGGAGGAGAATACACCTCAAAAGAGTTTGCAAACTTTTTCAAATATACCAGGATCAAGAGGGAGCTCACCACTCCCTAAAATCCTCAAAAAAATGGTGTAACAGAAAGAAAGAACATAACTATAATGGAAGCAGTGAAGACTATGATCCATGATCAAGATCTTTCAATGCACTTATGGGCATAAGCAACAAAAACATTAGTATATGTACACAAAAAATTGTCCCATAGTGCACTTGGGTTCAAGACCCCTGAAGATATGTTCTCCAGAAAGAAGCCAGAAGTAAGCCATCTCAAAATATTTGGTTGTCCAGTATTTGTACCCATTCTGAAAGAGAAGAGAACCAAGATGGACCCTTCAGGAAAGAAGGGAATATTTGTTGGATACTGTGAGGTCTACAAGGCCTTCAGAGTTTATATATCAGGTTACCATCATATTGAGATCAACAGGGATGTAACCTTTGATGAATATGAAACACTCAAGAAATCAAGAAGATGTCAGCTTGAAGAAGAATATGAAGAAGAACCCGTGGCTCCCAGAGTTGCAAAACTAGTGAGGGAAGTCATAACTTCCCCTGATAAGGAGATTCTAGAATATCATGACATAATATAATCTCAAGAACCTCCCTAGATGACGATCTCCCATAAGAGAAAGCCATCCTTGGCAAGGGAACTCATTCAAGATGGTGAGAAGTATGGTTCCCTCGAAGGAACCATGAGACAAGTCAAGAAATCCAATCCATTCTCCAATTATATGGATTTGATGTGTGATCTCTTAGAGAAGGAGCATACTTGATTTGATGACACCATTTAGACGAAAGAATGGGCAGATTCCATGACAGAAGAATACCAATCCATTATAAAGAATGATGTATGGGAAATAGTTCCCAAACCAAAGAGCAAGGATGTGGTATCTTTCAAATGACTTTTCAAAATTAAACATGTTGCTGATGGAAGTATTGAGAAATATAAAACAAGGTTTGTTGCTCATGGATTTTCTCAAAAGGAAGGCATTGACTATGAAGAGACGTTTTCTCTTGTATCCAAATACACTTCAATCAAAACCATCATAGCTCTTGTAGCTAAGATGAAGTGGAAGTTACACCAGATGGACTTGAAAACAACTTTCTTGAATGCTGTCATTGAAGAAGAAGTGTATATAGAACAATCTTAAGGGTTTGAATTTGAAGACATGAAGACTCATGTCTGCAAGTTGAAGAAGGCTATGTACGGATTGAAGAAATCTCCTAGATCTTGGTATGGAAGGATTAATAGTTTCCTGATGAGATTGGGCTTTACCAAGAGTAAATATGATTCTAACCTTTACTTCAAGGTTATGAATGATGATCCTGTTATATTGTTGTTGTATGTGGATGACTTATTCTTAACTGGAGAAGAAAATCTCATCACTGATTGTAAGAAGAATCTCACTGCAGAATTTGAGATGAAAGACCTTGGCCTAATGCACTATTTCTTAGGTCTTGAGGTCTGGTAGAGCACAGAGAAGATCATCCTCAAACAAGGGAAGTATGCAGTTGAAATACTGAAGAGATTTGACATGTTGGAGTGCAAATCCATGAATACACCCATGGAAACAAAGTTGAAGCTCTTGGTTGACACTTAGTCAGAATTGATTGATGCTACACTGTACAAAAATATCATTGGATCGTTGATGTATCAGAAGAACACCAAGCCAAATATATGTTTTGATGTGAACACCTTGAGTCAATTTCTGGTAGAGCCAAAATGTGTTCACTTGGTTGTTGCAAAGCATGTGATGAGGTACCTTAAGGGTACATTAGATTGTGGTCTCAGTTATAATGGAGATCATGACTTCAGACTCAGTGCTTATACCGATTTAGATTGGGCTGGAAGTGTCTCTGACAGAAAGATCACTTTAGGATGTTGTTTCAGTCTGGGGTCAACCATGATCTCATGGTAGAATAGGAATCAATCAAGCATTTCTCTTAGCACAACAGAAGAGGAATACATTGTTGCATGTTCCACCAGTTGTGAAGCCATATGGATTTGAAAGTTGTTGACATGTTTATTCGATCTAGAGATGGAAGCAACCTTGATTCTATGTGATAACCATAGTTGCATAAAGATGACAGAGAATCATGTGTTCCATGACAATTCAAAACACATAGAGATCCGATATCATTACATCCATGATATGGTGCAGAGAGGAGCCATAAAACTAGATCCGATATCATTACATCCATGATATGGTGCACGGATGAACATGTTGTTGATGTGTTGACCAAGCCTCTATATCTTGTAAAGTTTGACCAATTTCAAGATAAGCTTGGTGTAGTCCGAAAGGACCTCCCTCGAAAGGGGGAGTAGTGTTGGGATGCCAGCCTAGTGCTGAAGATTTCCAGCTTCGTGCTGATGTTGTTGTGATGCCAACCTAGTGCTAAATATTTCCAGCCTCATGCTGATGTTGTTGTGATGCCAACCTCGTGCTAAATATTTCTAGCCTCGTGATGATGTTGTTGTGATGCCAGCCTCATTCTGATGTTGTTGAGATGCCAGCCTCGTGCTGAAGATTTCCAGCCTCGTGCTGATGTTTTTGAGATGCTAGCTTTGTGCTGAAGATTTCCAGACTAGTGTTGATGTTGATGTTGCTCCAGCCTTCGTGCTGTGATGTTGCTATTGTTGATGATTCTCTAGCCTTCTTGTTGTGATTTTGTTGTTGTTGATGATGCTCCAACCTTTGTGTTGTGATATTGTTGTTGTTGATGTTGTATTAGCCTTGTCCTGTTATTGATGATGATGATGTATTAGTGTTATATTAATCCATGTTGATGCGGATGATGATTCCATTCCAGCTCCCTGATGTGGATGATGATATTGATGATGAGAAAAACCTTCGATGATTTATAGATATGTTAGTCAGTGTTCCAGATGCTGTTGATGTTGTTTCTCTCTCTCTCTCCTGATGATGCTGTAGAATACCCTTCTTGTTAAGGGGAAGTGTTGAAATATTGTAACTCCAAAGAGTATTCTACTTATTATTGAGTTATTATTCATTATATCAATCCCCTTTTGTGGATTGATCATGTTGGGCATTGTAATTTACCAAATCCCCTTTTGTGGATTGGTCAAACCCTAAATATATTATGCAAATTGAGAAGTCCCCCCCAGGCTAATTAAAGTGGTTTTAACCACTAAGAAGACAAGTTGACCCTTCCCAATGAAGAGACACCTTTCCATCTCCTGCCAATTTGTATAAATAAAGGAATCCAACGCCTCATTTGATCACTCACTCAACTCACTCATCTCGTGTGCAAGTTTGAAGAAAGTTGCAGTTGCTAGTTTGTCGAAAGAAGGAAGAGAGAGGCACATTGCTCAGTGTTGGATATTCTCTAGTGTTTGGTTTATTGTCTTGGCATTGTATTGGCTATCTATATTAATGTATTTTTTGCTGGGTTTTCTCCCCCATGAGTGTTTCCCAGGATAAATGTTGTGTATCTTGTGATTGTGTTTCTCTCAGTGATCCTACCTATGCTATAGTTATCTAGTAAATTGAAAAGAAACCTAATAATAGCTTAAACCTTAACATCTTCCATACCTATCCTATCATTGATATTGCTAAGATATATGACCCTTATCTCTTCATTAGGATAGATTCAAATGTTGAGAGTATATGAAATGCAATCTCCTTGATTTTACTTGTCTTTTCTTTGGGATTTTAACATGGTAGACAACCCTAAAGATGGACATAAGGGTGTTTCCTTTGGATGACATCAACTCAAAAGAGTTGCATGGTTTATACTTAAGATGAGAATTTCCTTGTTAACACTAACTACAATACAAGGGATCAAAGTCATGAGAAGTGGTTTAATTTGTCTAATTTTACACATAGGAAATAAATATTCCTAAAGAGAATTTATATAGATCTTTCCATTAGTGAGAGAATATTCCACATAGGCAATGGTTTGTTGATGAAATTATTAGGGGTTTCTTCACTATTTTAGCATTATTCAATTGTCTTTAGAATTAGTTGGGGAAACTGAGAAATCACTCATTTAAATCCAAGATTCAAACTTAATTTCTCTCACCTTAAAATCCCTTTCTATATTGACAATGTTAAAGACCATTTGGTGCCTTGTGCTTCTT
>ML795225.1:135903-160919 GCA_009831015.1 Picea engelmannii | reverse complement strand
ATCAGTGACCCTACGACAGTTGTCCACTCACCTATGCTTGTTAGAGATATTCATCCACATGAGAACAACTGCGTAGCAGAGGAGGCTGCCTGTCACCAATTTTCCGAGATTCGCCACTCATTCTATGAACTTGTCGGCGAATACATGGAGTGGCATGTCCTTTATGCCTTGGAGCCGCCCTATTCCATATCAACTTCACCCTGTGAGAAGAAGTTGAAGAGTGTATCCGTTCTGCTGTCACGGTTACACCATCTGCTGGTGATCATCGACAGAAAGAAAGAGCTTCCCTTCAGGAAGTTGCTTGATTGGCTATGGTGGAAGTCTGCTTTCACCTAGCCCATGTAAAGTGTTTTATTAGTTTAGGATTGTATATAAATAATCTCCTTTGAGAATGTATTTTTATTTTGTTGCTTTTATTTTTCAGCCTGTATGTTCAACAACACGATGTTTTGAGCATGACTCCATAGCCCAACATCAAGGCACTGAAGCTACGGAATGAGTTCTTAGAGCATCACAGGGACGACTCTATCCCCCATGGAGCCTAATGTTAGCGACATTTCTTGTCCTAGGCACAAGAGTATTTGGGTCTGCAAGTTGCACGAGGAGCACCCAAGCGCAACAAATAGAAGAAGTCCTTTTCGGACTTAAAATCAAGCGAGCGGGCAAAATTATAGTATCAACAATCTGGATCCATCCATATGAGCATATCAACGGGTGGCGGGAAATCGTGGATAGAAAGGTGCACCAAAGATAATGCAATGGATGGCTCCCATATTGTATGCAGGGAAGAGTAACAGTCGTCCATCCGAGGGATGTGTGGCGTGAGATCTAGTCATGTCGGTTTTTCGGCAGTCGCGAGTTCAGGGGGTGAAGGTTTTATGTCATTGTATATTCTGAAACCTCGAACCCCGAAGCGCTGATGGAACCCAAAGTCAGGCCCGTAGTATCAAGGGGCAGTCTCAACCGTCCATCCATTGGAGACACCTGGCGCATGATTAGGCTCCTCACCGTTTCTCCCATCGTGATTTCAAGAAGTAAGGATCAACCCCTTCCTATTTCATGAACGTCGAAAGCTCCTTTGAGAGTAAACGTAAGGTCACAACCCGTGGTCACCTGGGAAATAAAAGAGCTGCGCAAAGGGGGCCAAAGGCATCGGGTCCATTCGCCGAAAGGTTCATCGTGTTCTTCGGGTGTCGTTTGATCCGACCTCAAGCCTAGTTTTCACTTGAAGTAAATGAAGGTAAGGAAGAGTGGTTGAAACCTCTCTTCATGCATTAAGTGCAAGATATGGAGGTTCCGACAGGCAGTCTGCTCGATATGGTCCTGTACACTGATTTTCTCCAAAAGGTCAGGCCAATCCTCATTTGACCAGAAAAAAGTCTGCATGCACCATGTTGGCCTTTAAGGTTGCTGCTATCTCCCGTGCAGGAGCCATGCGCAGTTAAGGCGGTGTCTGACGAAAGTTACCTGTCCAAATTCGGCCGAGGGGACACCAAGTCTTGGGTGCACGACCGGCCAGAGTCTGCATGCGCAGACTGTCAGAAGACATGCAGACACAATGTTTTTAATGCAACGTCTTGTTTTTGCTACTGTTGTTGTTTCAGAGTATATGTTGGCGTTTTCGCCATTTTTGGAAGGATCGATGGTTGAGCAAGGCTCCCGGTTGTAAAGATTTAATGAAGCACTGTTATTTCTGGTTATGTATGGACTCTTGAGACTTCTTTCTTTATGAATGTCAATTTCTTTTACGTCTTTGTTCAACTGTGTTAGAGCAGCTAGGATTTGGAGAATCCAGTCGAGTTGTAGCTGTTATAGGATGATGTAGAATTTGATCACTGTGACAGTCGCTTTGTCTCTAATCAGTCCTTGTGATTTTCCTAATGCTGAATGACTTGGAATTGGGGAATCCAGTCAAGTCCCCCTTTCAGTTTCTCAAAGCCCTGAACCAGAGGATCTCGCATTTAGAGTTTTTCTTCTACAAATTACTGAAAGCCTATTGCCCGAAGTAGTTTGTTCACTCTTCTTATCAAGTCTTCCACCTGTTCACCTTTTAATCAACCCTCTAACTGAATCTAGATCAAGACCTCCTTTGTTTCTTACATACTGGACCCAGTCTCTGAGTTAGATTGACAGCTCCCCGAGTCTCTGTCCATTTGATCACCCATTAAAAACTATCGTGACATAAAATTGATGGGCGTCGGGCTCTGCTCCTGCTGCAAGCAAGGAGTGACTTCCATCGCCAACACATGGGAGGATGTTATCTCCTAGAGCATCAAAGTTAATAAGGGATATGATAAGCATGTGGCTAGGAATTGGAATTTGAGTGATAACAATTATGGGGCAAACCTCGCTGAAGTTGATCAGACTTGGAAGTTGACCCCTTCAACCTTGAGTTTCAATTGCACACTACCTAAGATAGATGCATTGTTTCTGAAGCTAGGACCAAGAAAGGTTGCCAGATTGGAGTCACAATACTTGAATTAAATATGGGGATAGAGGAAATAAATAATTCTTTCCATCTCTTAATCAAACCATAAAGAAAATTAGGTATTTACTCTAAAATAAAACATAGGTAGATTACCCCCAAAAAAAAAAAATATTGGATGAATTTATTTCCCATTACAACCTTTTTTCATGACCTAGCTTGTTTAAAGGAATTCAAATGTAGCATTTAATGAATTCATTCAAGTAGTCCTAGCCAAGAATTTCCTTGAAGATATAAATTCTTTTGAGCTCAATTTCAACTCAAGATTGGTCTTCCTTGTGAGTACTATAAAATTATGTGGGATTTTATTAGCATTTCCTTACTTTAATCACATAATAAATCTTTTCAATCCAACACTTTAGGAACTTTGTGACTCAATGGTTCCCAAGAAACCATGGTGGACATCCAAAAACTAGAGGATTTCTATCGTTATGGAATAAGCCTTCAAGGGAGAAGAGATACATATTGGTAGTTGATAGAAATAAACATGAACACACAAACCAAGTAGAACACTAGAGAAGTGAGACCTTGGGTTTCCTCTTGTCCCTCCAAGAGGGATTGACCTCTCTCCTCTAGACTTATGTGTAGTTTCCATTCCAAGGTAAAAGTTGTTCATAGTAGTGTAGTAGGCATACCCGATCTTGGAGGCTCTAGGATTGGATGTACCCTACTCTTTGCACTTCCACACAACTCTACTTGAGTAGCCATGCTTCCATCAAGGAATTTTTCCCTATGGCATTGGATGCTTAAAGATTTAGACTTCCTTGTAGCTATGTTCATCCTAGGATCATACAACATGACCCCATTATCCCTAGTCACTCCTTGAGGGATATCATTCGATAGAGATTTAAAATTCACAAAGATTGTTGACATTGAGGAGGATAATACCCTCTCTCGGCACCCCATCTCACACTCAACAATGATCTCTAGTGGGCCTTGACTTCCTCTCTTGGATTAACACCAATGTTTTGATCTCAACTTCTATCATTTTACCATGCCTTTCATACTCCTACATTGTAATTTTCTTTGTTGGATGTATTTTTTAGTCATATTGACCTATTCTTGTGGTCATTTGTTGGACATTGATAAAATTATGTTATCTTATTTTATCTAATTTGTACAAATGCATTGTCATTAATACAATATAATGTACATCAAAATATTGTGAATGCAAGAGTTGCAAGGGTTCTATATGCATGACTTCTTAGAAGGTTATGTGAGGATGAGTCTTGTAATTAGATTGAATTGTTAAGATATTGGTTTATGAAATTCACTAAGAGAATGTCTAGTGAACTTAGATGATATTATATATTACATTAACATGACATGGAATTATTCAACTACAATAAATAATTGGTTGCAAAAAACAATTTGGTCATTATGTTTGATGACATCTACACCAAGTGTGTTTCCTAGAATCCTAGATGTTGTTAGAGGTAGGTTGTTTTTGTGCATGGTTGCATCTACAAGTTCCATGTGCTAAGGAATTGCATTCATGCCTCCTAGTTGTAGGAACAAAATGGTGGGTTTGTGGCTTTGGACATATGAGGTTAGAAATTGGGCCACATAGAGGGGTTTGTGGGTCTACAACATTGGTGCTTATGTAGGTATACAATGGGGATTTTTATATTATGGCCTAACATGCGAGGTCTATAAATCATTGTGGAATTTTTAAAAGAGATTTTTGGTTGTAGATAAAAATTTCACTTTGACACTTACATAACTTCTGATTTGCCTATAATTGAGTTAGATCTTGTATTTGTGCTAGAGATAATAATTATGTTTAAGATTACAAATGTGGTGAAACTAGGCTTAGTGTCTTGGTCCTCATCAATATTCCATGTTGATTTTGCAATAGTCCCTGTTACCCCCTCAGAATAGGGGTAACTAAGGAGATAATGTCTCAAGGCCCATAGGTAGAAGACATAGAGTTCTGAGAGTCAGATTGACTAGCAGATCCCGCAAGGCCTCTCCTATTCATGATTACATCATCATTCATCACCAACAACAAACCATCATCCACTACGTCAGCTTGGTCCAAGAAGACAACAAGTCTTGCTTCATGAGGTAAAAAGTACGGTGTTGTGGTAAGTGTCATTTTAATATTTGAAGCATTTGATCATGTTACAAAGAATCCTTTCTTGATTATAGAATGTTTTCTTGGAAATTATACCATTTTCCTAATGTCACCTTGGTGAGTGACATGATTGTTGATGATTACAGCGTCATGTGACATTCTCCAGGTCATTCTCCTCTGGACTCAGTTGAGGCGATCTGTGAGAGGGCCCATGTGATGGGTGTGTCATTCTCCTTTGGACTGAGTTGAGATGATGTGTTCCCATGTGTTGTGTGTGCCCATGTGATGGGTGTGCATCATACTCTGGACTGAGTTGTTATGACATGTGGTCTCTTGTCTACTCCTATGGAATGAGTTGAGATTACTTGAGATGGTCTCGTGCCTTGTACTCCTCTAGACTGAGTTGAGTCAGCTTGAGATGCTCTCTTTCCTTGTACTCTAATGGACTTAGTTGAGTTGGCTTGAGATGGATCTACAGATGGTACTCCTGTGGACTTAGTTGAGAGATATGTTGAGAGTGACATCCCTGTGGCTGAGCACAGGTGGACGTGTCCCTAGTGGCTGAGCACTAGTGGATGTGTGAAATCCTTGCTATATTTTCTAAGAGTAAGATTTACTTGTAACTCTAATTATGTTGTAAAGGGTACAAGTTGGCCCCACCATGTGAAAGATAATCAATATTGTGTAATTATTAATTATATTATTTAGTTTTACAGGTCAGCCCTATTGTGCCAATAAACACATCATTTGATGTGATAGGGTTTGTATAAATAAAGAGTGAATCCCCATTGTGGATCACACACACTTGTCATCTGATGATTTCATAAGTTGAGTTATGAAATTATGAGGACTGCAACTCACACTTTTCTAAGAGATAGTTTTCTCAGTCATAACAACACCCTATTGTGTGCTAGGTTTGGTGGTGGATGGTGGATCGTCTCTTGGCAGTATAGCAAAGGTTTGTTGGGTTTTTCCCTTGATTGAGAAAGGTTTTCCTAGGATAAACTCTTGTGTTCTTGTGCATGGTTATTCTTCTAGTGATCTTGGTTTACTGCAACTAGTGTTATTGTGTTGTTGCAGTATTTGTTTATGGTTCAGTTCATGCTAAAATGAAATAAACTACATGCATGAGATAAGCCACATAAAAACTTAACATGGTATCAGAGCAGTTCTTGAAGATGATTACTGCACAGTCAATGAAGGAAAGTCATGGAGTGTGAGGGCTGCTAAACCTCTGCTGTAGGTGTAAAGGAAGGACCAAATTCTCTCTTGAAATTTGTGGTGAAGGTTGAGGTTGGATGCAGGCCTCTAAGGCTGCCACAACCTAGAAGGCACCCTAAAACAACATACTTAAACTTCTAGGGCTCCTGTAGCTAGGAGTCTTAAACACGGACCTAACAACAACAAGGATAAGGAAACTTTTATGGGCATATTCCAATGAGTTTTGTGGTAGTTTTTGTGATGAATCCGAAACAAATTTTTATGGTAAATCTGTGTCAAGGATAAGTACAGATCTAAGGGTTTCTAAGGAAGATGCAAGGGTGAAATCCGGTAGCAAATTAAAGAGATCTAAGTCTTGTCCTGTAGCAGAGATTAAGGCTGATCTGAGGGAGGCATTAAAGCAAAAATATATAACGCTGAAATAAAAATTTTTGAGGTAATTGCAAACAGCCTTGAAGCCAAATCTGAAGTGTATTCAAACACGCATTCTTGGAGGAAAATCTGAGGCTATGAAAAAGGGCATAACTGAGGTGCAGATCTGAAATGAACCCGAGGAAACAAAGAAAATTCTGAAGCTGATCTAAACACTGAATTTGTGAGAGAACTTTATGAAAAATCTAAGGCAACATTGAGTGGATCTAAGGACAGTTCTTATAATAGTTCTTGTGACAAAGTTTGGGCATGTTCTAGGGAAATTTTTGAACAAGTGTCAAGGTAGGTTCCAGGTCTGTTCTAAGGCCTATTCTATGGAATAAATAAGGCCATCTTTTAGAGAAAATTTCAGAAGTCAAGGACTTTTCCTCTTGGCACATAATTCCAGAATTTAAGGGCTTCCTTTCAGGAGTAATCTTGGCAAGTTCCAGAACTGCTACTTCACGCGAAAATTAAAGGTGAAGTTTGGAGCCATCTTGTGTATACCCAAGGAAAAGATTAAATAACAACTAGACCAAACTTGAGATTCATCTCGGGCACAAGCTTCAGATCTTTCTACAGGAAGTATGTCTAAATCTAAGTTTGAAGACATTCTCGTTTTGAGATAAATCACTGAAAACTTATTTCAAGAGTGATCCTTGGTGTGAATTTTGAGTGTGGGTTACAAGTAGATCTTATTCAAGATCTAGTGAGGAGACTAGACTTGTAGCTAGTGATGTGAAATGTTTCAAGCCCTTGTCACTATGCGAGAAGAGAGGAAAACAACTTTATCCACCTCAAAACAAGTCAAGGAATAAAAGCAAGAACAACGAGGATTTCTTCTCTATCTCATCTTTCTCATAAGGACTGAAAGCAAGATTGAGCATGATTGTAGACTAAGGTAAAGTTTTGTACTACTTTCCTTAATTGATTTCATCATTACTCTGTAGTAGTTTTATTTTGATAATGAAGGGTATTATCCTTGGTGTGGGAGCCCTCATGACTTGGACCATGATCCTTGGTGCATGAGTCCAATTTTTTTTGGTTGGTTGTTATCCCTTCGGGAGTCCATCTTGGTTATTATTCTAGTACAAGAGGCCATTTTGGTTGTTATCCCTTCGAGAGGACATCTTGGTTATTATCCTAGTACAGGAGGCCATGTTGGTTGTTATCCCTATGAGAGGCCATATTTCTTATTTCATTATTGAAGGGCTATTATCCTTGGTACGGGAGCTCATTTATGTTGGTTGGTTATTACCCTAGTACATGAGGCCATTTTGATTGTTATCCCTATGGGAGGTCATTTTGGTTATTATCCTAGTATGAGGGGCCAACATAATACTGTAGAGACAGTAGAGGACATGTGAAGACATGGGATTCCTCCAGGTTAGAAACACAAGAAAATGAAGATCTTCATCCTTCCAACTTCAGAGGGAGTCAAACTATTTGAGAAGAAGGAAGAGACAATACCTTCTCCCCCTTCAACAGTTTAGAGGAGACAATTATTGATCTAGTTGATCCAGTTGATCCTGTAGGTCTAGCTGATGATTCCCAGAGATATGGAAGTAGGCCAGGAGAGGCCTACATGGGCTTGACAGACTCTGCTAGAGGCAGAGGGACATGAAACTCCTCGTGATACATTCCAAGGGAGAAAGAGACCACAAATATTTTCGAGCTATGTTCAACTATGAGCCATATCATTGATGTTGAACCTTCTTGTCATGGAGAAGCAGCAAGTCAGGAGGTCTAGAAAATATTCCATGACAGAAGAGTATCAATCCATTATGAAGAATGATGTGTGGGATCTTGTTCCGATACTAGAAGGAAATTTTGTAGTGACTTCCAAGTGGATCTGTAAGATCAAACATGCAATTTATGGAAGCATCGAGAAGTACAAATCGAGATTTATGGCTAGAAGATTCTTTCAGGTGGAGGGAATAGATTATGAGGAGACATTTTCTCCTATTTCCCAAATACACTTCCATCTGTATGATTATTGATCTTATAGAATCCATGGGTTGGAGACTAAATCTGATGGATGTAAAGACAAGCCTTTCTCAATGGTGATATTGAGGAAGAAGTTTACATCGAGCAACCAGATGGATTTGTGACAAATGAGAAGGAATCTCATGCATATAGGTTGAAGAAATCCTTGTATGGACTAAAGCATGCACCTCAAGCATGATTGTTGGAAACTTGATGAGTTTGGGATTCAACAAGAGTGTTGTTGATCCAAACCTATACTACAACACTTTTGGTGATGAGTTCCTGATTTTTGGTCCTATATGATTCAGAAAGCCTTATTGTTGAATGCAAAAGGGCATTGGCTTCTGAATTTGAGATGAAGGACCTTGGTATGATGCACTACTTATTGGACTAGAAGTATGGTAGAGGACTGATGATATTTTCTTGATTCAAGGAAAATATACAGTGGAGATATTCGGGATGATGGACTACAAATCTATGCCTACACTGATGGTGATGAACTTGAAGAATATGAATGAGGCTTCTTCCAATTCAGGCGAGATTGATCCACATATTTACAGACAACTGATTGAATTGTTGATGTATTTGGTTAACACCAAACCTGATATATACTATGCAGTGAGTGTACTCAATCAATTTATGAGTTAGCTGAGACAAACACAATGGATAACAATGAAGCATGTGTTGAGATATCTACAAGGAACATTTGGTTATGGCCTGAGATATGCCTTTGGTGTAGACATAAGATTGCAGGGATATGTCGATGCAGATTGGGCAGGGAGCGCTGTGGAATGGAAGAGTACATCCAATTGTTGTTTTACTTTAGGATCTGCCATGGTTTCCTGGTGTAGCAAGAAACAAGAGCTATGTGGATTTGAATACCACAAAAGCAGAGTACATAGCATTTTGTGTGGCAGTCCACAGAGTAGTGTGGCTTCACAAGCTCCTTGCAGACTTATTTGGACAAGAGATGGATTCCACCATTATCCATTGCGATAGCCAGAGCTGTTTGAATATCTATGAGAATCATGTGTTTAACGATAAATCAAAACACATTGTGATATGGTGCAGAGGAAATCAATTCATGTGTATTACTCTTCTACACACGAGCATGTTGCAGATGTCTTCAACAAACTGCTTTCCAGGACGAAGTTCGAGTACTTCTGTGAGAGACTTGGCTTGGTGGAGAATGACTCCCTAGTTGAGAGGGAGTGTTGATGATTGCAACGTCATGTGACATTCTCCAGGTCATTCTTCTCTGAACTGATTGAGTTGATTTGTGAGAGGGCCTATGTGATGGGTGCGTCTTTCTCCTCTGGACTGAGTTGAGACGATGTGTGCGCATGTGATGGGTGTGCGTCAGACTATGGACTGAGTTGTTATGACATGTGGTCTCTTGTCTAATCCTATGGATTGAGTTGAAATGACTTGAGATGGTCTCCTACCTTGTACTCCTCTGGAATGAGTTGATTCGGCTTGAGATGGTCTCCTGCCTTGTACTCCTATGGACTTAGTTAAGTCGGCTTGAGATGGCTCTCCAGATGGTACTCCTGTGGAATCATTTGAGTGATCTGTTGAAAGTGACATCCTTGTGGCTGAGCATAGGTGGACATGTCCCTAGTGGCTAAGAACTAGTGGACATGTGATATCCTTGCTATATTTTCTAAGAGTTAGATTTACTTGTAACTCTAATTATGTTGTAAAGGGTACAAGTCGACCTCACCATGTGAAAGATAATTAATATTGTGTAATTATTAATTATATTATTAAGTTGTACAGGTCGGCCCTATTGTGCCAATAGACACATCATTTGATGTGATAGGTTTTGTATAAATAAAGAGTGAATCCCCATTGTGGATCACACACACTTGTCATCTCATGATTTYAGAAGTTGAGGTCTGAAATTATGAGGACTACAACTCACACTTTTCTAAGAGCTAGTTTTCTCAGTTATAACAACACCCTATTRTGTGCTATGTTTGGTGGTGGATGGTGTATATTCTCTTGGCAATATAGAAAAGGATTGTTGGGTTTTTCCCTTGATTGAGAAGGGTTTTCCCAGGATAAAACCTTGTGTTCTTATGCATGGTTATCCTTCTTGTGATATTGGTTTACTGTAGCTAGTGTTATTGTGTTGTTGCAGTCTTTATTTATGGTTCAATTCATGATAAAATGAAATAAACTACATGCATGAGCTAAGCCACATAACAACTTAACAATGATTTCCTAGTAAGTAGGTCACCCTTAGGAAAATGGTTTCTACTAGGTGGTTTCTTTGAAGGGTCATCGTGCCATTCCCCCTCATACTTACCACTTTCCACTCTTCTTTCCCTTCCATCTCCTCATCTTTTGGGTTTTTGGGTTCATTGACCCAAGAAGGGATTATACCTCATTTCATGGGAAGAAGGGGCTAAAGGCCCAAAGGTGTTGTATATGAAAAAATATAAAAGCCAATCATTATTCTTTTAGATGCTCTTCCTAAGGTCCCGAGAGAAACGAAATGCCACTCCATAAAATTCAAGGAACTTCTAAACACATAACTAATAAATGTCTCGCTTGTTGAGGGAATGCACTTGCGCTGTCTTTTACTTTCCATCAAATATGGAACTGAATGCGTTCCTAGCTTCAAGTGGCATTGAAAAACTCCTTACTTTCCCTTGTATATATTACTCAATGTTCAAAATTTAATAAATTAAATGGAAAGGGCTTGGAAAAAGGTTCCATTGCAAACAAAAGTGTGGCACACCCTCTACAAAGGCACCCATAAATGAGACAATGTGAACCCTTGTGTGTCAAGAAACCCATACCTAGAATTATTTCCCCAAATACACCTCACACTCACTACATGACTTATATAGGTTACTCTTGGTAAACACCCCATGACTTGGGGATTGGATTACCTAATAGGGCACCATGAAACCCCTCCCATGCCTAAATTGGGAAAAACTTATAAGGTCTTTGAGCATTTGTTTAGTTTGAAAAGGGGGGCTTGATGCACATATTTGGGTGGTTATTGTATTATATATGACTTACTTGGCATGATAATGTGAATTGTGAGCCCTTGTAGGGCGTACTTGTTTGTTTTTGTAGGAATTTTCCCACATGATTGATGCTAGACCCCACATATCTGGAATCATTTGATGAGGAGCGTTGCACCTTGATTATGAAGGATGTTTCCATTTGAAGCACCATGACATGATTAGACAATGATACTCCACCTTATCCACTTGGATGATGGCCTTTGGAGGTCTAAACGTCACCCTTCTAGCCCTTGACATCGCCTTGGGGCTAGGTTTTGATGGCTCACATATCGATTTGATGGAGGGAGATTTTGGCATTGACCTTGACACATGGGAGAGTGACACATGGCTTTTGGAGGCCCAATGTTCCATATTTCTATCCTTGATTTCACATCATAGAGCTCAACATCACTCTAAAGGGGCATGACATCACCCTCTTAGGGTTTTATCTTGTGTAAAATTCAATTTTCGTAAAAATGAAAGTGAAAATTAAGAAGTCGAACCTCTTGTAAAGAGATATGACTTTTGGTTAGAGTATTTTGGTGGCTAGGACTTTCCATATAAATATGGCTAGCCAAAATTTCATTTTATCATCATTCTTTCCTCACACAAGTGAGAGAGAGGTCTGAATTTTTTGTTATTTTGGGGTTTTTGGCTCTTTTACTCATGCACTATCCTTTGGAGGACAAGTGTGGAGCTCTATTTTCTAATTTTTGGACAAATTTTCTGAAATTAGGGTTTGTTCTTGTCAAATCTTGGTGAGTTAAGTAGAATTATGCAATTTGATTTTACATTGTTAAATTCTTATGGTAAATTTTACTTGTTCATATTGAGGAATCTTGCTTGGCAAAACCATAAGAGAGGAGCATAAGTGCTCCTTCCTCTCATAAGGCTAATTTCATCCATAATTGTGAAGGAAATCCAATCTAGGGTTTACACTCCTAAATCCATGAAGTGTTATCACTTGAGGAGTTTGATTCTAGACTCTTGACTATTATTTTCTTCAAGAACTTAAGAAGGGAGAAAAAATTGCTAGAGCCCAAAAGTTCTTGCACTCTAGCAACCTTTCTCTTTAAGGCTTGAAATGGAAGGTCCTAATGTGCTAGCACCTTAGATTGCAAACCCTACCTCTTATATCTTTCTATTATGATTCTCCACAACAAATTGTATTGCTGTTATAAAAGACTCCATATCCCTAAAGGCATTAATCTACTTGCTCTCTTGTGAATAAAGTGATCAAATAACTCTCTATTATTATTATTTAAGGATTTTTACTAACTTTTCTAATTCTAACCTAAGCTAATTCACTAATTTTATTGTTGTTGTTACAAAAATATTTCTACATCAATCTAACTCACTCTAATTTGTTGTATACATCATTCTAACAACAAACTAACATATTAAAAAATTGCTTGGAATAATTGGATACTGATCTATGGAATATGTGCTAAGTTTTCCATGTTAATTGATGCAATTTTGACCCATTTTACTTGCATTTGTTACAAAAGGTATAATTGTTGTTATAAATTGTTGTATTGTTGCAATTTTGCACTAACCTTGATAAATTTTCATTGTCTATTATCTTTTGAGGTGTTGATTGCATATTGGTGGTTGAAAATCATTATATACATGCTATAAATTGTTCTTGTTCCAGGCAAGTACTCGAAACATATTCTACCTCATAAATATCACATACATAGACTTTTGACTTAGGTGATCAAGAGAGAGGGCGACAAGCTTGGCTAAAATACTTGCTACTTTGATCCCTTGAGGTCACCGAGGAATATTCCCCTGTGGTGAACTTCCATTGCTAAAATGAGGGGATTTATTACTAAAGTGAAAATGGTAGTATTTCCTATAGTTACACAAGGTTTGGGGTACTTGTGTCGGGATTTTCACAAGTGCAAATTGTGCGATAACAATCCCCATCACATCCATGCATAAGTGCAAACATATCTTCTAGATCTAACCTATGGTGAATTGTTTTGTTTGTGTACATAACTGGACTTAATAATAAACAATGGAGGGACAATCATGTTAAACATATGCTTGATCTTATTATATTATTTGGCATTTTTATTTTAGTATATTGAACTCTAGATAAATGCCAACCAATGGATCTAGTTGTGTAATGGGTACTCCCAACAAAGGGGCATTGTAAAGCCATAATATTTACACATTAAAAATTAGACACACATTTTAGCCTGGTGGTATGTCCATGTTGGGATCCTCTCTAGGAATGTAATAGGGGGGCCTATGGGACCATTAGAGATAATATTAGGATATGTATGGAGGCCATTAATGTAATTTGGACTAGGTCCCCAATGTTATTTATTATCAAATAGGGTCCCATTAGGTAGTTAGCATTTAATAAATGTAATGAGGCCCCATTAAAGAAGCCCCACTAGGTTGCTAGATTTTGGTAGTTATAAATAAGGATAGAGTCCTCCTTATTGAGTATGTATGAGAGTATTGTTGTATTAGAGCTTATCTCATAGGGAGTGTTGAGCCCTAGTTTCACCATAATTAAAATGACCATTTAAGTTCACTATCACCCCATTTACCTTCCATTCTCATTCTTTTATTGTTTACATTACCACACATATCCATTTTTCATTATATGATCTTAGAGAGGCATGTGGTTATTAAAGTCAATGATTTTCCATGTTATGAAGATTAATTAGGGTAGATTACTTGCAATTTAGGGGGAAAATGTTACTTGCAATTTCATTTCTTTTATGTTTGATAATGCTACATGAACTGACTAAGTAAATGAGCATGTTAACTGAATCACTCGACATCTGAATACAAATTTGTAATTGATTGATTAAAAGAACATAGAACATTCATATTCTTAATTTCAATTTCTAAAAACAACTTGTCAAACATGTTTTGATACTTTAGGGTTTTCTTAGCTAGTTTTCATATATTTTGCCAACACCTCATAAGATTACGAGCATCTAAATTGATAATTAATGTACATCAATTTAAGAAATTAAATTGACCCAACATTTTGGTGTTGTTGCTGGGGAGGTGTTAAAGACTAGAATTTTAATTTGCATTTGAATTTTCTTTATGTTGTTTCCCCCTTTATTTCACTCTTTTGCATAAGATTTGTTTTTTGTACTAAAATTGTAGAGGTGACAAGGTAACGATGATAAGATGAGAGGTAAGAACCTTCACATCCACTATTGTGGGGTACACCATATTATCAACTCTGAAACATGCTAGTACCGTATGAATAAACATAGGGATAATCAAGGTAGATTTATTAAAGGTATAGGTAGAGAAGATTTAGTTCCACCAATAAATTCATCTAGTAGTGGTGCAATAAACCCCCCACACACTATCATGTTGGTAGGGAAATCTACAAGAGGGAGGCACACAGGAAGAAGACTAGTGGCTCCACCATAAATTAAAAAAAATCAGTTGTGGATAAACCTGAAGGACAAGGATTTACACCAGGTGCAACTTCAAAACACATTTTTGAATATCCTACAACTCATACAACTTTGAATAGGGAAACCAACAAGCAACCAGAAGGAGAAGAAATCAATCCAATTTAGGAGCCATAATCTCAATTGAAAACATAGTAGAGTCTATTACGGGGTTGGGGTAAAAACATGGAAAAAGGAGAAGGAGAATTCCACCTGAACGTAAATGAAGAAGGAAATGTACAAGGAGATGTAACCTTTGGGATACCCATAGTGGACCCTACAAAAATGGTACAAATGAAAAACATTCCTCCATCTGTGAAACCCCACTTCCATGGTAGAATTTATGATTATTGTAATGATGCTCATAAATTAAAATTATTCCCTTCCACCCTCAAAGACTCATTGTTGCAATGGTGTATGGGGCCGAGAGGGAATACCATCAAAACTTAGGATGAGATGAAAACTACTTTTCTTAGAAAATACCAAGAGTAATGTAAGGCTAGGGACCTAAGGGAATAAATTTTTAGAATGAAACAAAAGTAATATGAGAGCTTGGAAGATTACTTAGAAAGATTCCTGTATAATCTTCAGAGATCCAAATAAAACAAATTGAATATCGAGAGTATTAGGACCATTTTATTAAGAGGTATTTCAGATGACTCAATGAATGTACTTAGTTTGATGGGCTTTGGGGATATTTCCCAATTATATTTTGATAGAATCTATGCAATGTGCAGGAAGTACTCGTAAATCCAATCACGATCCAGTAAGGGACCTCATGACTCTTTTCCCAAAATTTCCAAATCTACATCAAGTAATGGTGCAACTAGGGTAGAGTTAGGGAATTTATTGGAACAATTCAAGACTGACATTCCTGGCGCCCTCAATTCGCAGATGGATACCTTTCAAATTAATAAGGAACAAGAAGAAAAAAAATGCAACCTTCTCTATATTTTTCCCTAGGTGTAAGAAAATACATTCGTTAAAAGAGTGCCCCTTAAATAAGATTTATATATGAGCTATTTGTACAGGTGAACACTCGACAAAACACTGCCCTTCTTTACCCAGAGTAAAAGCAATATACCAAGGAGGAAATGAGACAAAAAAACAACTATGCACCTTGGCACCGAAGAGGCCATGCAAACCTCGTCCACTAGGTATGTCATCCAATCCTACAATTTCAAATTCTTTATATTTATTTGGACAATAATATTCACTTTGGAATCCCACAATGCCATGGCAAGCATGCCCCCAACAAAAAAATCATCCTTGGAAAAAAGGATGGAGAGGACCCAACTATGAGAATATGCCTGCATTTTCCTATCCCATGCAAACTCAACAATATTCACAATTTACAACACAATTTACAACACAAATTCCTTCCTCCAAAGAACCCCCCTATCTGGAGAGGTTAATCCTAAATAAACTTGTAGCTCACTCTGAATATGGCCTAATCACCGAACTTAAAAATGTTTGCATACAAATTCCTTTGCTACAAGCCCCTAAAGAAATACATGTTTATGCAAAAGCGGTAAAGGAATCATGCTTAAAGAAGTCGGGAATAAAGAAGAATGAACCACCCACCATTCAATTTATTGGAAAATCTACAGACTTGATGTCTAGACAATATTTGTAGATAAATATGTAGATCCTAGTACTCCCATTTTATCTATATATATTAATGGGATCCATGTTCCAAATACCTTAATTGACCTTGGAGAAACCATTAACATCATGACCATACAAAACATGGAGCAATTAAATTTTCCTAACCTTTGTCCAACTCCCACCATCCTTGAACTAGCCGATAGATTCAAAATAAAAACAAAGGGAATATTAGGTGATGTTATTGTCTCCCTGGATTCATGGTAGTACCCCGTAGACTTCATGGTATTATATCCCAATTCTCCTTCTGGAGGAAATCCCGTCATCTTCATAGGCCAGGAATTTCTACGATGGACACCTTTATAGGTTGCAGATCCAAAAACATGTTCATTTCACATGGGGATTCAGTGAAACAAGTGACCTTATACCCACTTGCAAAACCTTTCACTGAGATGGAAAATATTTTGTGGTATCATAATGAAGACAATGACAAGAAATTTGTACAACCAACCTTTACAGTAGACCAAGTAATGAACATTGAAGGAGATATATAGGAAAATAAAATCAACACCTTTCTTTGCAATTTAGATTCTACACAAGGTTCTGATTTGTTTTCTCTTTCATTAGATCATATTTTTGAAAATAATGTACATTAAATTAGTGATATAAGAACCCTATATTCATTATGAAATACTGTAGCAACCACCATGCATAAAAAATAATGATACAACATGTCTGTTGAGATCAACCAAGGTAAAGTTTTTCACATAAACTCTCAACTTACTAAGTCTCAATAGGAAGATTTAATCCAAGTTTTACAAGAACAATCAAAATATTTCGCATGGGACTACCATGATATGAAAGGTATACACCTTGACACTTTCTCTCATCATCTTTATAATCATAGTGATACCTATCCTATTAGGCATCCCTAGAGGTGCATGAACCCAACCCTTAAAGTAGTTAAAGATGAATTGAAAAAAATTATCGATGCCAAGTTTATCTATCCAGTTTGTAACAGTAGATGGGTCTCACCTCTCGTAGTAGTCCCCAAAAATAACGGTGAATGGAGGATTTTTGTAGACTATTGAGAGTTGAAAAAAGACACCATGAAGGACTATTTCCCTCTTCCTTTTATTGACCTAGTTCTAGATACCCTAGTGGGAAACATGCATTTTTCATTTTTGGACGGTTTCAATGGCTATAACCAAATACAAATTGCACCAGAGGACCAAGACAAATCTGCATTTACGTGCCCGTGGGGTACATTTTCTTACCGAGTGTTACCCTTCGGATTATGTAATGCTCTGGCCACATTCCATAGAGTAGTGCTAGGAATCTTTTCAAACCTAATCCATGATTACGTTGATGTGTATATGGACGAATTTACTGTCTATAGTGACTCATTTGAGGGGGGAATAAAGAATGTTAGAAAAGTCTTAATCATATTCCAAGCAACCAAAATTTCTTTAAGTCATGAAACATGTCGTATGTTGCTAACCAAAGGTGTTTTTCTTGGACATGCTATCTATTTGGCAAGGATTGAGGTAGATCCAACAAAAATACAAGTGATTTCAAAACTCCTAGTGCCTAACACTTCGAAAGAGGTAAGAAGTTTTCTTGGATATTCTGGTTATTATAGAATATTTATAGAGAATTTCACAAAGATTATTGCACCATTGTTGAAGTTTCTTTCTAAAGATGCTAAATTTTATTGGAATGGTCAATGACAACATGCATTTGAGACTTTAGAATAAAATATTTTTGCGGCACCCATTCTGAGGGGACCAAATTGGTCTCTTCCATTTCATATATCCACGAATGCCTCTGATATCGCTCTTGGAGATGTCTTAGGGTAGAAATAAAACTAGTCCCATTATTCCATCTACTTTGTTAGTAAGAACCTCACGCTTGTTGAACTTAATTACACTGTCACTAAAAAAGAGTTCTTAGTAGTTGTTCATGCAATAAAAAAATTTAGGCATTATATTATTGGTTACGAAGTATTCATTCACATTGACCACTCCACTATTCACTACTTGATGAACGAAACAATCAATAATGGTAGGATTACTATATGGTTTTTGTTGTTGCAGGAATTCAATATCACCATTGTGGATCAACATGGAAGAGAAAATATAGCTCTGAATTTCCTTTCTAGAATACCTTATGAAGGTCAAATCACTATTGTAGATGATAGTTTTCTGGAACAACATTTATTTGTTATATCCACTCACTCTTCATGTTTTCAGATATCACTAGATATTTGGTTACTAGAAGGCTACCTCAACAGTTGTTAGCCATGGAGAAACAAAATATTGTCAAGTTTAGTGCTACCTATTTGTGGGTTGGTGGTGATATTTTCCACACTGAACCATATTTCATCATCCAAAGGTGTGTCAGAAAAGATGAAATGATCGATATCTTAAAGGATTTCCACGATGAGCCGTGCGGGGGGGAATTCAACAACAAAAGGACAACTTACAAGGTATTTCACTTAGGGTACTATTGGCCCACCCTTTTTAAGGATTACAAGAAGTACGTGAAGAGCTGTGACAATTTTCAGAGAATGGGACGACCATTCCAAGCTGACGAGATGCTCATGCATCCTCAGGTACTTATTGAACCATTTGAAAAGTGATACTTGGACTTTGTTGGGCTTATCACTCCCATGTAGAGAAAGAAAAGGAACATTATTGTATGCATTGATTATGTTACTAAGTGGGTAGAAGCCAAAACTTTACTTGAAGCTAATGAACAATCAGTTGTAGATTTTCCTTATGAAGATATTTTCACTCAATTTGGTGTGCCTAGAGAAATTTTCACAGATCAAGGGACATAGTTCACATCAAATATCATTGAATCTATCACCCAATAATACCAAATTAAGCACAAGACTTATTTCCCATATCATCCACAAGCTAATATACAGGTAGAGGCCACCATTAAAGTCCTAGAATCCATTTTGATAAAGACTATTCACATTCATCATAGGGATTGGGAATATTGTCTACCTAAATCATTGTGGGACTATAGAAATACGTGGAGGAACACTACCATATTCACACCCTACGAGTTGATCTACGAAAAGAAAGTCCTTCTCCCCATAGATTTTCAAATCAAAACTTTTAGGAAAACATCTCAGTTGGGAATGAACCTATCAAATGCACAACAACAAAGGATATTACAACTCAATGAATTAGACGAGATCAGAAAGTATTCCATTCAGTAGAATGCCCTTGTTTAGTAGCAAAGAAAGAGATGGCATGATAAATTCATTAGAAAGAAGCAATTCAAATTAGGTGACTGGGTTCTCCTTTTTTATTCTAAGTTTAAAAATTTCAAAGGAAATATTTCCACCCATTGGTTGGGGCCTTATGAAATAGATATGATTTTTGAGAATGGGCCAGTCCAGATTAATACAATTGTTGAAAATCAAGTCTCCTTTCTATTAAATGGTCACATATTGAGGTTGTATCACAAACCTATGTCTAAAGATGATTTTATTGCAGATATACTTCAGAAAAATGAGATAGAAGTGGTAAGTGAGGAGGGAAACCTTCCCACTCCTACTTCTCCTTGATTTTCTCTCCCAGTTTCCATAATATAAAAAAAAAAAAGAAAAAAAAGTAAAAAAATATATATATAAAATAAAAAATAAAAAATAAAATAAAAAAAAATTAAAGACAAAATTAATCCTAGTTGTGAAGACCAATCCTTTGGCACAACCAGGAATGAAATCTGTTTGAAAATCGGATTTCTGACAGACAAAGTTCACATTTATACATCATGTTGTCAATTTAATTTTTCAAATTATGGTTCTTTAAAATAATTTTTTTTCATGCTCGTGTTAGATGATGTGTGATTCATTAAGGCCCTCCTTCAAACAAGTTTTGTCCCATTGAATTCAACACATTATTTGGGTTCGAGACTAGAGGTTTTTGTAGCACCTTGGAGCTTACATGCATTAATGGAAGGTTTCCTCGTTGATGATAGTGGGAATATATCAATGTCCTCTGATTGTCAGAATTTGCAGGTGACCCGAATCCAACTCATCCATTCATACCTGTCAAAGTGTACTATGGTACCTTGACACTCATTGACATCAATGGTGAGTTGTATTGTATTGGTTAACAAAATACACCAATAGCCAGTAATCCAACGAATTTTTCTCATGTTCAACTTTGACACATTCATTCACATGACAAAAATTGTACCATGAGTTCAGAATGCGTGAAGACTCTATGGTTTCATCCTTTGTACAACTATTGAATCCTTTTGATTTCCTTTGCAAATAAAAGGGGCATATATATTGTTGGATTAAGCAGGGAATATTGTTTCAAAAAGAGAAAGTTTATGTGAGATTGTTTAATCCTTACATAAGACTATGTCATTACAAAGATTTATATCATTGCCCTTGTTTATTCATCCATACAATAATCCATTTTTCCCTCTACATTTACATTCTTAAGGGGATCAACAATCCTCTTCAAATTTCAACATTCAGTACCAACAACATCATTTTAGACATCCATAGAGAATCAACACACTTTCTTATAACAGATCATCATTTTCAGTTTTTTGGAAGCATATCCATTGTGTCCTTCATTCATCTTCAACATATTCCTTAATTCAGCCAAAAATTCAATGTGTGGCTCTCTCAGACCATCATGTATCCACAAGGGTAGTTGGGTAAGCAATCTCTATTCCTAGGTCATTATCTAACTTGGGAATTCAGGCACATTGAACTCTTGAATATCTTTCCCCTTCACACTACTTATTCCTTTTCCATTTCATTTTTTTCCTCCCTTGATTATTCCACCATTATCCCTTTTCCCTTTGGCATCGTTAAAAATTGAGTAACCCTAGGGTAAGACAAATATTTTCCACTCAAGACTTATATGGGATGCTGGAATAAATAAAAAAATATTATTCCTATTCTACTTGTCTTGTATCCATCACGAGGAACAAAAAACTGGTTAGATCCTTAAATTTTTGTTCCTCCCTGCCTTATGAAAGTAAAAAGAAGAAAGAGATTAAAAAAATGATACATATTAAGAATATTGTTTTTTGAAAAATAAGGCAAGAAACAATCATGTCATACAAGAAAATGAATACTACACATTATTATCCAGATAACATTCATTCATTCATACCCTTTTTTCTTAAGGACATGCAACAAATTTAGTGTAGGAGGTGTTGATGGGTCCAAATTTTTCCGACAACAATAAGGGGTTTTCCTTAGTAAGAAGTCTCAATTAGACCTCTCACCATTTGAAATAAGGAACCCATATGGATTCTGGCCTGACAATCATTGCTGGTTGGTTCTACCGGTTGCGGCCCAATCCATTGATGGGGCTGAGTGATGGGTGGTTGTGAAAACAAAAGATGTAGATGAAGACTATCCAAATGCATGCATAATATAATGCTAATCTAACCTATCCTAGCTTGAGCGAATTAACGTAAGTGAATGAGATGTAGCATGAAACTAACTCTACCAGTAACTTCACTCAGATAGATGAAATGAAGAAATAAAGTCAGATAACACATACACATGAATATATAACCAAAATAGTCTAAGTCACTATATCACATACATTAGCAACTCATTCGCTCAGGACATGTAATATAAGAAAGAATGACAAAAGTTCAAGAAAACATATATTGCATCAGAATAGTCCATAAAAAAACATTCTCTTACAGCCCATGTAAACAACAAACATTCTGCTTGATATAGTTTGTAACAAAACAACTACACATGCAAGTCCTTCTCTCAATCAAAAGTTGGCTCTGAGGGCTTCTTCGTATTAATAGTTTCAACAATAGTACATGAAAACTCTTAGGACAACTCTCCAATTTTAGTTGACATTGTATTCCCGAAGTAGTTTAGAGTTGTACAATGTTTGAAGAGCCAAAATCCCTTTCTTTGGGTTCTATTCTAGTATTTATTGAGGTTCAATAAGACCTTTGGCCTTTCATCTCCCTCGGTGACATTTCGTCTTCCAACTTTTGTCCCCATGCTCTTTGTAATGATGAGCAATAAGGACAATGGTTACATTTCGAATTTGTCTCCTAGTGCTAGTGGGTTGACATGGATTTCGGCCATATGTGTCTTGCGCATCATGAAGATTGGCTTTGGGTGTGGGGGCATCTTCATCGTCCCGAGTTTGACAAATTATCGTCATGGAGTTTCTAGATCCCTGCTTCACAAATTTTCCTGATATTTTATTTTTTTCTCCTCCATCAATGCTACATCTTTCATTATCGCTACTTCATCGTCTTTAGCTGTAAATTTCATCATGAAAATGATGATCACAATCCTACTTCGCTCGGTAGCTAACAACATTAAACATACAATAGATGAGAGTAAATTAAAATAAACTATCAAGAATAATCATTTGAATGCAAATAAATGGGATATAAAATAATTGAAGTATCATTTATAAGCTTCCCTGAGTTCAATTCATGGTTCCTCTGCTCACGGACGAGTTATGGTGTTCTTCGAGGATGCCAAGAAGGTGTCCAATATTAATACAAAAATAAGTATACCATAAGTTTAAAATGTCTCAAATTATATAACTAGGAAGTTGTATATATCGAATATACCTTTCCAATGGTATAAATAATGTGCAAAACATATGCCCGAGTCAAAAGTTACGACCATTTTACGAAAGGTGGTTTTCTTGTGTTCGAAGGAGTTAGTACTAATTCCTTCGATTTTCTCAGAGGAGTTAGTACTAACTCCTGCGACCTGAAATTAGCATACCATTAATTAGGAATTTCTAAAATCACATAACTAGAAAGTTGTAGAGATAGGAAATACCTTTCCAATGGTATAAATAAGTTGCAAAACAGACAATTGAGTCAAAATTTACGACCATTCTAAAAAAAGTGGTTTTCTTGTGTTCGAAGGAGTTTGAACTAACTCCTCCAAACTAAACTAACTCCTCCTACCTGGAATAAGTGTACAATTAATTAGGAATGTCTCAAATCACATAACTATAAAGTTGTATATCTCAGAAATACCTTTCCAACGATATAAATAAGTCACAAAATGGACATCTGAGTCGAAAGTTATGGTCAATTTACGAGAGATAGTTTACAAGAGGAGTTTGAACTAACTCCTCCGAGCTGCTCGAAGGAGTTTGAACTAACTTCTCTGAGATGCTCAGAGGAGTTTGAACTAACCCCTCTGACCTACTCGGAGGAGTTTGAACTAACTCCTTCGAACTGTTCGAAGGAGTTCGAGCTAACTCCTCCGATCTGTATCGAAGGAAATGAAGGGAAATATTCTGAATCGCTTCAGAGGATTCAAAGGGAACTTCTCCTTCCGGGGAAGGAAAATTTGGAAAAAAATCCAAGTGTTGAACTAGCAAGAGACAATGAGAGCTTGAGTTCAAAAACTTGTAACTTCCTCATATGATGCCTGATTGAGGTGTCATTTTTTGCAATGCGGAGAACATAGAGAAACTATTCTATAAAGATAACTGAACATGTTGTTTTATCATTTGAGTGGATCCATTTCTAATGATGGCCATGACTATTGAGGCTTACTTGGAGGGAAATCCTAGACGATCGTTTTGGCACTTTTGGACCTCAGATTTAGATTCATTTAGTTGTGTTGGAATCATAATGGCGGTAATCAAATAATTAACTTGTTTCAGGGATGAAAAAATAACTTTGACGGAGGCCAAAAAATTGTGCCCAAAGGCATCTTTTAATGAAAGTTCGGGTCCCATGTTCTTTGTTTCTTCATCCGAATTTAATTTCGTCAGTTTCTAGGTCATATGTGATGTACATGATATTGATCCAGCCATTAAGAAAATGGCTATGAATTAATAAAATAAATTTGTAAATCCGCCAAAAATGCCAACTGACGTCTAGTGCGCTTAGCTGTCTAGGAGCTAAAAGGACCAAATTTATCCCAAAGTGCATTTCAGAACCAACGCAAGACCTTTAGGTGTTATGATTAACCCATATGATGCTATGCAAGGCTTCCAAAATGAATAGTTGTAACATTAAGAAACTAAAAACAAAGAAGCTAGTACCATGTGCGCGAAGAAAGCCAGTGGGAACACTAAAACTTGATTATGACTGTGATCTGAAGAGAATTAGTTGAGATAGGAAATTAATGACCAACTGTATATATAGGCATGGAGAGTTTAATCATTGAAAATGTAAGGATATTGACTGATGAACACAACAATAACGGATCTGAGATGGGAGGGGAATGAGATAAGCCTCAAATAGAAAGTGGGCTACGGTGATTTGATCAACATTGGCGAGAGGAAGAGAATTTTCCTTGATGTGCTTGATGACGATGAGGGGTCGAAATCCTTCCTCTAATGCATTTGTGACAAGAGAGGGAAACTTTTCAATGGGTAGTGTGTCAGGAAGAAGAGGTGAACCTCATCAGTAAGCAATGCAATGAAGCAAAAGAGAGAGAGCATCATTGTTATGTGATGCAACATCATGAGTAGAAGTGAGTTAGATGGTGAAAGGCGTGCACATGATGAATATAATAATGTGACCAATATTGGTGAGATGACATTGATCATGCAAATTTTTCTGACGATGAAGATGTGAGTTAGTGACGTTTGACATAAGCAAAATAACATGTTAGCCAAGTTCAAAGGGAGGTAGACGATGAACTGATGAGAAAACCAATGGCATGTCAATGCAAAGGTGGAAGAAGGATGTGCACACCAGAGCACTATGTATCAATGTAGGGAGAGGGGACTCACCAAATTGCGGATCATCGGGTATAAGTGATC
>ML795225.1:123794-135837 GCA_009831015.1 Picea engelmannii | reverse complement strand
GGGGGAGGTCTCTTGTCTTGGATAGAGGTTAAGACAAGAAAATTGGGAGGCTTTTGTGGGGGCACAAAAAATGGTGACACACTGGGCGAAGCCAGAATCTCTGCTAGTCTTTCCTAACTGAAGAGCATAAAATATAGAGGGTCATGAAATTTACTTTTAAGTTCAAAAAATTCTGGGAATAATGTGTAACAATTTCTTGAATGATTCCATTGTGGTGGGCTCATTGGTGATGCTTTCATATCGACTAACAGATCTCGTCTATTGTAGATGGAGGAGGAATGATGATAAAGTTTATTTCCTTAAACTACGTCGACGATCCAGGTTGGTATCTCCATATTGGGGCTGATATAGGTTTGGGATAAATAAAGATTTTTCACCAGGTGTGTGTGTGTGTGTGTGTGTGTGTGTGTGTATAACAGGTATTGCTCCACCTCCTGCGAGCATCCATATCCCTGGTGGAGTCACTACGGTGTCATAGACCTTGCTTCACTACCAGCGAGGGTCCATAGCTCTGATGGAGATATTTGCATGTCCCCAAGGCTCTTCAAACTTTCCTTTCCATTCTTTCTCGGCTTATTTAGTGCATTTCTAGCATTCAGTGGATGGGGAAATCGATGGCCCTTTTTTAGCCTGATAGGGGATGACTACCATATTTTGATATTTATTTTTATATTTTCTACACTTGGCTATGTAAAAATATCCCTTTAGGTTTTTCAGCCCTTAGACTTTGACACTTCACCCTTCACGAGAGTAGATAGATGGTTACTTCATTACATAGGATCTGTTGACCAGCTAATATGCAATGATGACCGTTGATTAACCACTATTCTCAATTATGGTTTAACTGTTGTCACAACATCCCAAATAGTTCTGATTTATTTTCAAACAGAGACCCCTAATTATGTTGATGAGCTAGGAAAGAGATGAAAGTGGATTCGAGCATGCTTCTAGTGAGAAAGTGTTTCTTTTAAAAAGAAAAACTTAGGTGAGTGGTTTGTACATCATGAGATATAATCAGATATCATAAGACAACATAGTTGAAGAAACGAATTTCTTTGAAGGGAAAAGATGATGATGAAAGAAAGTGAATAAAAATGTTGAATTAGGAAAGATGATGCAATCAGGATTAGAGATGAATTCGGTCCAATTTCTTGCTGCCATTGAAAAATAAAGCCTTTTAAATGAATGTCGATCAAAAATATGTAATTAGGAAATGTAGTTGAATGATAGAGAAATTATATATTGAGTGTTCCGACATCTTAGAGGATATTCACACATTCTGACCAGCTAGAAGTTTGTAGCTTCTTGAAACGATTAATCCACGTGAAATCTAATACTTGTAATACTTCGTTCATATAGGTCTTCGTTCTAGCACTGGTTGAGAATTACACCTCTCATTATGGTTTTTTGAAAGCTTCCAATTCATTTGTGCAACCTTGTGCTTTAGGGGGAAAGGGTTGGCCAGAGCTCCAATTCATTGTCCATCAAGCTCCTTTGCTTTGGCCTTTTGACATGTCTATTTACTTTTCACTTATTCAAGCTATAGAAATGATGTTACATCATGACATGTCCAATTAACCATAGTTCTAATGTTTCATGGTCAATTCAAACATTCTTGAGATGCGTGTCTTCCTTAAATCTTGTCTTTCTTTTGAAATGAATATAACTTTCCATGATCAACTCCATAGAACCTTTATGAAAATCCTCATCGCAATAATATGAAAACGACAATAAAAATTTGTTTGGGTATTTGATATTTCTCCATGAGTATCACCCATTCCAATTTCTAGGAAATAGAGTAGGCTTGAGCTTGAATGTTGGCTCGTCTTGTGGAATCTCTCTTTTTGGACAACAAATGACTATAACTGTCACGATTACTAGTTTTTTCCCTAAACAAGTGTGCTTGAGAGCCATTTTATTGACCAATATCCTTGATATCATATTCCACTTGAAATAGATTAGAGGGAGACTAAAAATTGATACTTTGTTCCTCGAGGTGTATACTAGATGTGAAATATAGTATTACCTTTCCCCATGATTGAAAAATAGACTTTAAGACTGGGAAAAAAGATAAGTGTACCATGAAGTCTCAAGCATACCCTCTATCATAGATCGAGAAATGATTGAGTGATTTCTTCTCAATAGACACCATCTTGAGTAAGGCAGTGAAAAATAAACATGATTTCTTTAATCCAATCTCAATCTTGGTTGAACTATAAAGAATTTCCCAACATACATTCTTTCAACATTTTGGGGTAACTGGCTGCCCAACTATCAATGTCAATGTAAACGTTGTTGAGACAAGTGAATTTTTCAATTGAACCTTTCGTAGAATTCCTGCACATGGTTTCCTCATGAAAATGGAGGAAAGCCAAGATTAAGCCAAACTTTTAGTTAGAGGAAAATGAAAATCATTGAATTAAAAACAATAAATCTTTGATGAAAAGTGAACTGAACTGCAAATTAGACTAATTGAAGCAACAAAACAAAATCTACTCTAAAACTGGAAAATACATCAACATCTAAGTTATGAAACAATAAGGTAAGAAAAAATTACTATGCTATGTTAAAATTTTGGTATGGTTGTTTAACCATAGATAATGTTAAATGATTTTCACCCAACCATATGCACAAGCCCACCCCAAAGTATCCTAACCTTTACTTAGAATAATTCTGGCAAGCCTACTCTAGAACCAACAAAAATAAACCCTAGCTACTAACTACAACAACAACTCAATACAAGTAGAGCATTCCTTCTCCAAGGGTAGCGCACAAGAGAGAGAGTCAACATATCCACAGAACAAGTACCATACACAACTGCAGCAGTTGTAACTTCACTACTCTCTCTGACTTGCACCATAAGAATATCACTAAGAGTATCACCAAGAGTTTTACCAAGAACCACCAAGAGAATCACAAAGATAGCGCTATAGAGATATCAAGACTCAAGAGATGACCATACACACCTATTCCTCCTTGCAGCTGCAACTGCAGCTCTCCACAAGACTTGTGCACTTTTGGCTATCCAAATGAGCTAAAACATCCTATATTTATATTAATATGTCCATTGACTTTTCTATTTAGGCCGATCTGACTTTCTGGTAATTATATTTTTTGTTTATTTTTTTCCTATGGAGCCGAATTGTATTTCTGAAAGATAATAATCTAATATTATTATTCTACTAGGTTGACTTGTCTTCTCGGTTTTCCACACATCTGTTTAATGGTTCACTTGCTTTCGTAATATTCTATTCTAAGTCAAAGGTTACACGTGGAGGTTAATACCTCCCGTATATACCAAAACACCAACACTCCCTCTTAGATAGGTAGGTATTAACTAAGATATTCATGTGGTGGTCTCAAACACACCCATCCATCTCACATGGCATGGGAAAGACTCACATTGTCTTGTAGAACAGTCTACAAGTAGCATTACCATATCCACACAGGATATCCATAGTGCAACATGACTTCACCCCATGCATATAAGGTTTGTGGGAAGCTCTCAATAGCTACAACATGTCCCCAGGACATCCACTATCCTATAATGCATCAATACTAGATCATGTGGACCCTCGGTCTCAGTGCCAACCCTTTTTCATGCTGGATGAGATCCACCTATCTCAGTTCCATCCCTTTTTCATGTTGGATGAGATCCACCAAAATCAATGCCAACCCTTTTTCATGCTGGATGAGATTTTACATTTGTTCTCAGTGTCAACCCTTTTTCATGTTGGATGAGACCCACTAGACTCAGTGCCAGCCCTTTTTCATGTTGGATGAGATTTTTCCATTTTTTCTCAGTGCCAACCCTTTTTCATGCTAGATGATAACACTCACTTTGAAGAGGGACCATGCCAAGCTTGTACATGAAGTACTCGAACTTCATCCTCTATAACGGCTTGGGGAAAACATCTACAACTTGATCCTCGGAAGTCATGAACTGGAGCCTCAATGCTCCCCTCTATACTAGATCCCTGATATAGTAGTATTTGATCTCGATATGATTTAACCTTTCATGGAACACCGGGTTCTATGACAACTTCATGCAACTCCGGTTGTCACACCAAATTCAAGTCGCCTCCAATATGAGACCAAATAACCCAGAAAACAATTTCTGAAGCCACACTATTGCACATGTTGCCACATACTTAGCTTTGACCATACTGAGCACCACACATGACTGCTTCCTACATCCGGTGGAGCTTCCTACTCCTTAATGTATTACCCATCTCCCTCTGGAGCTGACCATCTGACTCCCTCTCAAGCACTGAATATCAATTGGATATTTTATCTGCTGAATTCATCCATGGGGTCTTCACTCAGTGAACCTGTGACATAACACCTTTGTTGATGGGATATTAAAGAATACCCCTAATTTCACTAGATATTGATAAATACCTCCCAAAATCCTTTTATTGAATCCCCCTCCCAATACATATTTCCAATAAATAAACCCCTATTTTTACTAGATACTCCTTTTTATACCTCCCAATACCTATAAACCCCTAAGATCCCACATCCTTCCCTAATACCTGCAATATATTGACTTTATTTTTCACAATTTAAAAACCCCCTTTATGAATGAACATGTTAAGATATTGGTCTACAAGGTGAAGTCCACATGACTTCATCACTTGTCCTCTAGAACAAGTCTTGTCATCCTCTTCTTGTAGGTATTACCTACAATTCAAATTCAATCCAATAGTTAACAACATTCCATAATCATGAAATTAATCAAGGCATAAAGCAATAACAATTTCTTAGGTATGATGAAATAGTACTCATAGTCACACAACCACACATAAGGATTTATTATCTTTGACCACACTTCTGCTCAACACTCATCCACATACTAATACATGTGGAAACTATCTAGATGCCTTCCATCTCTACTAGAACATACTATAAGGAGCGTGCTATGTTAGTAAACACGTTTCATCCTAGACATGCTCCATCATGAGATATTATGCAACTCTATATGATACATACTTATAACATCACATGACAAACATGATCCCACTGCTTAAAAGAAAACTGAGTCACGTCATAAATAAAACATATGAAAATGAATCAATCATAGTAAGGGATATAGGGTCCTCCCTCTTAATATTGACTATCTGGTATGATCATGTCCTGGAGATGTACTGGTCCTAGAGACTTCCTGTCTCTAAGCATCACATCATTCACAATTACATTATAAGGTCTTTATGTCTACTTCATTTTATGGGCCAACTAGCTCCCTCTAAGCCTTGACTCCTTCTGAGTTGTTACTTGGTGGGGCCACCTGCCTCACCACTAGTGGAGTCATCTTCTCCTCATCATATGGCTCGTCAATACTATACGGATTTGTATCCTGTAAAGTGTCATGGGACCATGTTGGTCTCTTTCCAGTTATTGTAATGAATCTAGGTATGCCCTTCTGGCTCTACTAACTATTCTCGATGATCTGAAGAGTGATCAACTACACTAGAGGAATTTGATTGATCATCTTTGGATCATTCTGCTCCTCACAATCAATCTCCATATGAGATACTCTGTATCTCGCAAAAGTATCCTTCCAATGGTTAGACTGTTACGAAGGAAACCGACTCTGATTCCATGTTAAAATTTTGGTATGCTCATTTAACCATAGACAATGTCACATCATTGTCACCCAACCATAGGCACAAGGCCACCCCTGAGTATCCTAACCTTTACTGAGAATAATTCCGGTAATATTACTCCAGAACCAACAGATAAACCCTAGCTACTAACTGCAACAACAACTCAAGACAAGTAGAGCGTTCTTTATCCAAGGGTAGAACACAAGAGATATAGTCTCCATATCCACAGAACAAGTACCATACACAACTACAACTGCGCTACTCTCTCTGAATTGCACCATAAGAATATCACCAAGAGTATCACCAAGAGTATCACCAAGAATATCACCAAGAGTTTTACCAAGAACGACCAAGAGAATCACCAAGAGTTGTATAATTCACTGGCTCGACACGTACTTCTCAATGCATCATGCAACAAGTTCTTTGCAGTCAAATACCTCATGAACACACCCTGTGCAAGCAATTCTTGATGTCCATATTACATATTTCTATGCAAGAGGAGATGAGTAATATGAATATGCTCCGAACCACTGAAATTTCTAGTCTTCACGGCCAAAAATATTCAAAGTATCACCACATAACTGTTGTCTAGTTATTTCTTCCATAGGTTGACGAGAGTGTTCTTTCAACTGGATAATAAATTGAAATGAATCCTTTCAGAGATATAACAATAATATAATCTTTGGAAAATCGTGATTTAATGCAATTTAATGAAAAATCTCCTCGATCCCTTCACTATTAAGGACGATCTTTATGGAGCCTGCATGATAAATTATTAGCATTAAACCATACTAAATGCATATTTGGAAAAGCACGAAGATGGAGGGGATGGATAAAAGAAATTTGAATATGGATCCTTTTGTGAACCTGTCAACTGTGAACCCGCGAACCCACGGTTGCGAACGATAAAAAATAAGCTAAGTGTTGCAAAGTGATCGGTCGGACTTGGATAAAGGAGAAATGAAATACTTGGGGGCTCGGTACTTGTAACAAGTCCGATGGTAATAATGTAGATCACGGGCCTTTGGGTGAAAAGTGGAGATCGCAGAACTTGGAAGATTAAATCTTGAACCCGTGAACCCGTGGTTGCAAAAATGGTTAAGTATATTATAACAAGACGGTTGGTCGAACTCATGACATAGGAACATGGATGGAGATGAAGACCCGCGAGTCCGCCAACCCGCGAACCTGCCAATTTGCGAACCCACTGATTTCTGAAATGCGACTAAGTATGGTAACTAGAAAGGGAAAAGAGAAGGGAGAAAAGAAAAGGGGAATGAGGGTAGGTATAGAAGAGGGAAAAGAAATGGGAAAAAAAGTTGCTAAAATAGAAAAGGAAGGGAAATTTCGGAAGCGGGAATTGATCTCAACAATATGCAACTTTTAAAATAGGTGCACTAGTCAGTAAATCCTTTAAGCACTATAAATTTTATTCACACTTGGCATTTCATTCAAATTGTACTCCTTTGTTTTGAAAATATGTTATTGGTTGTGTAATCTTGGAGAATCCTGCAATGAATTTATTGTAGTAACCAACTAGACCCATAAATTATCTAACCCATGAAATGTTTTTTGGCTCTAGCCAACTTTTGATTACTTCAATTGTCTCTAGATCTATTGATATTCCATCTTCTGAAACATTATGACCCAAATAATGGTTTCTCTTTTGATAAAAAGTGCATTTAATCAACTTGGCACACAATTGGTGCTCTCTCAATGCTTGTAGCACCATCCTCAAATGTTTCTCATGCTCTTCCTCCATATTGTTATAGATAAGAACATCATCCAAGAATACAATAACAAACTTATCTAGGAAATCTTTGAACACCTCATTCATCTGACACATAAATGAAGTAGGCACATTGGTCAACCCAAAAGGCACCACTACAAATTCATAGTTCCCATATCTTGTTCAAAAGGTTGTTTTGCTAGTATCTTCTTCTCTGATTCTTACTTGATGTTGACTTTATCTCAATTCAATCTTGGAAAATATATTTTATCCCTTAAACTGATCAGAAAGATCATCAATCCTTGGAAAATGCTATGTGTTTTTGAATGTAACCTTGTTCACCTGTCTGAAGTTGATACATAACCTCAATGTTCCATATTTTTTGTGGAAGGAAAGAACTGGGTCACCCCAAGGAGAAACACTCAGGTGTGTGTACCCATTCTTCAACAACTCTTATAGCTTAATATACAATTATTTTAGCTCTGATGTGCTCATTTTGCGAGGGATTTTGGATATCGGGGTAGCTCCAGGCATTAAATCAATAGAGAAATAAATATCCCTCTTTGTTGGAAATCCTGGAAACTCCCCAAATATATCTTCATACTCTTTCAATACTATATAATCTTCAATACTTGGATCCTTATCCTTCATTGACTCTTCTATATGAACTGCATATATTTGGCACCCTTTTCTAAAACTTATTTTTCGTTGCAAGGCTGAAATCTCTCAAACATATGTAGGCCTTGGAATACCTTGCATTGTCCTTGAATTCCCTTCCTCATCAAGACATGTGAAATCCTTGTTATAACAATCTAAGGAAACATGATAATTTTTTATCCAATCCATACCAATCAAACAAACATAAGACCCAAGAAGTATGATGTCCAAATTTTCCTTAGTGTTGATTATGTTCATGTTTATCGGGCAATCTTTAATAAGATCATTTATTCTTCTCTTAGTTTAAGTAGCTAGTTGAACTAACCAAAACTTTTCATCCTTACATTTCTTAAATTTAAATATTTCAACTATATTTGGATCTATATAGCTATGAATATCTCCACAATCAATCGCAATAGTTATGGGTTGATTATCAATATTACGTTCCACTTCAGTCATGTAGGATTGATATCCTACTTGTCTATTGTATAAGGATGCATAGATCCTTGGCATGCTTTCACCCATGTCCTCTATTATCTCCTCTTTCTTGATGTGATGGAAAATCCTCATCTTATATCCTCGGTGAGGAAAATATTTATACATGTGAATTCCTTCACATCCCCAACATTTTATGGGTTGTTGTCTTGGCCTCTTTCCCATAGAATATATCATTTTATTATCACTTTGAGATGACTTTCCTTGTTGACATGATTGAAAACTATTACTGATGAAAGGTGGCTTGAATCCTTTCTTCCTTTGATCCATATTTCCTTTCTTATTATCATCCCAAGCCTTTTGGAAAGTTGGCCTTCCTTTTTTATGCTCATTTAAATACTTAGTATTTCTTATGGCTTCTTCCAAATTCCTCGACTCATCGAACTGAATTTTATCCTTGTAGAAGGATGGTATTCCACTCAGGAACCTATGGATTTTTACCTTCTCATCCCTATTGAAGCTCACATACCTGAGAAGTTCCAAGAATTTTCTCTCATATTCATCCATGGTCATGTTCCTAAGTTTGAGTTAAAAAAATGCTTTCATATTCTTGTCATAATATTTCTCTAATAGGTATTGCTGATGGAAATATTTCTTGAACTGCTTCCAAGAAATTCTCTTCTCATCAAGGTGTTTGACCTACTTAAGTTGATCCCACCACATAGATGCATTTCCTTGGAGAAGGTAGGATGCAATTTTGGCTTTTACATTTGATGAGTAATCATGTAACTGGAAATACTTCCTCATTCCCAACAACCATTTTTACACATCTTCTCCCTTCCTATTCTCTCCATCAAATGATTGTGGATTGATTTTCCTGAGCTCCCCTTGAAAGAGATCTGACTCATGTCTCCTTTTTTGATGTCTAAAGGGAGACATACTTGGGATAATTTCCAACCTTGAACATGCATATTATCTTTTGATTGAGTTCCCTGGGGAATGATGATGTTGATGATGTCTTTTGACACTCTTGGATTTTCTAGATCCTCCATGATCATTCCTCCTATCCTGATCTCTAGATACTTCTACTTGTCTTGCACTAGCTTATTGTCTTGTGCAAAAATATTTTTTGACTTGCTTCTGCAACATATTAAAAATGTGTAGTATCTCCTTCTGATTGATATTTTCATTATCGACCCTATAGCTCTGCACTTCTCTTTACAATCTTCTCATAGTTACATGATCCTACCTATCTCTTCTTCCATTAGACTCTGTCTCAACATTACCCATGCTGAGATGCAATCCTATGAATTCCTCTTCATGACTATAGGACCCTTGGGCATCCTCCATGACTGTACTTCTCATAAAGGAACCGACTGCCTTCATTTACCTCTAAATTATGCAACAAAATGTGCATGCAAACAATTTTCTATTAGAAAAAATTTATACACATAGTTTTGGAAAATAATGCATCAATTTTCTACTCTTTAATGCCATAATCATCTTCTTCTCAGTTGATTGTAAAATTTACTACTCAAATAAATTTTTTGGGTTGACAGCTGGATTCTCCTCCTTGAGAAATGTTAAGCCCTAAATAGTGGCACATTACCCCTTAATTGGGACATATTACATTAGTAATGCTATTTTATTTATGCCAGCTTGGGTCCATTAGTTGTAATTGTACCTCCTAGTCTCCTATATATTCCAAGGAGACCTTTTCATTTGGAATCATCTTGTATTGGGAAATTTATGTGGTGTATAAGGAGGTTCCCCCCTAGAAGAGGCTTATTATCTGGAATTCTCTCTTTTTCAAGGCATTTAGTACTTGTTCTGAGGTTTTTTAATGCTATTTTGATATTTGGTTCTTAACATTTGGTATCGGATCTCAAGGTCTTGGGGTTTCATTTTTGCATGTGAGACACCTTGGAATATTCAATATAACATTTTTTATATGATGTTTCCTAAGGAACTCCTTGGAGGATATTTAGTAGATGGATTAAGGTACATGGGGTTCAAATTTCTGCTCCTAAGGCCTTATACTTTTGGAGATATAGTATGTGTAAGATAGGGTTCTGGAATCATCCTGAATTTATCCATTGCGATATTTTCACTATAATATTTTTTTTGTGATGTTTCAGATCTTGAAACCAAGAGGCTATTCATATAAATTATCAAGGTATCTATGATAAAAATTTATGCTTCTGGGTCATCCTACTTTTGTATATACACCCTGTGTAAGATAGGGTATCTAACTAGTCATATTAACTAGTCTCAAACAGGCGTTCCGAGTAAAATAGTGATATCTTCTTCAGTGGGTATCCAAATTAAGTGAGACTAGTTGTATTGGATATCGGACAATATGTAGTATTTTTGGTGCAATTTTCAGAATCAAATATCAGATATTGTGCTCTTGGAACGCTTTATAAGTACGCTCTCCTGGAAGGGACAAAAATCAGTAAGGTGTGGGGAATTTACCATAACTTCCATTTGGCACATACAATTTTGATCAGACCTATGAAATTTAAGAGAAGACATATCAAATACCTACAAAACGAAATTTGCAGACCCAGAAGGGCTGAAATTTTAGAGATACATCAGAAGAAAGATTGTCTAATAGAACCACCTCAAAATCAAGGTTTAAAAGTGATACTTGGCCAACATGCCACCAAAAAAGGGAACTTCTACACCAAATAAGCCTCTAAACAATATTACTTGGACTCTTGATGAAGGTGAAGAAATGTGCAGGGACATAAATGATTTACAAAAGAAGACAATAACAAAAGATGAACTACAAGGGATGATGGATTCAACTCAAGCCAAGTTAGAGGCAATAATGGATACTAAGATGGATGGTTTAAAAGGGGAGATCAAGGAAGGATTGAAAATTTTCCTAATAGAGAGGCCACCTGAAAGTGAAAATGGATCCCATGAAATTCATGATGAGGACACATGAAATATGAATCAAGACTAGAGAAACTCCAACTTTGGGTTGGAGACCAACCATGCTCCTAAGATCGATATGAGGAAGTTTGATGGAAAGGATCCAAACACATGGATACTTCAAATGGAGCATTTCTTTGATATACATGATGTGCCACATACATAAAAGGTACGGATTTCTTATTTATATTTAGAACCCAATCAATTTGTGTGGTATCAATGGCTTTTTTTCTTGAAAATCACTTGTCGCTTGGACAATTTTCACGGAAGAAATGATAGCACACTATGAGGATACAAGGAGCAATACCTTCTTTAGCCAATTGATAAATATCAATAAAAAGGGTTAATTTGTGGAGCATATTGAGAACTTCCAAAGATTGAATACAAAGGTAATGGATATTCCAGATGAGAACTTGATTGATTTATTCATAGGAACTTTACATGATAACATTCAACATGAGGTTCTTCGTTGGGAACCCAAATCATTGGAGAATGTGTTCAGGGTGGCGAGAAATGTTGAAAGTAAAAATATGGCTATGGCTACTATAAGGACCACTCCTAACATCTATCGAGAGAATAAGGTTCCTTATTCTAAAGCACCTCAACCTACAAGGTTGACACCTCAACAATTGGAGGAAAGAAAAGAAAAAGGTTTATGCTTTAATTGTGACAGCAA
>ML795225.1:79691-106156 GCA_009831015.1 Picea engelmannii | reverse complement strand
GATCTATCAAGACCAATCGAAACCCTCAGCAACAAAGGCATCCCCCTGAAGCCAAAAACGAGCTCTCATACCACGTGTAATTTTTTAAACCTATGAAGTAAAGCAATGCATATAGATTCTTAAGAAAAACATAAATTAATAAATGACTCATACACATAGTACACATAGATTTACACTGGAAACCCTTAACCAGGAGAAAACCAGTCTTCCTTGGTCCACACCTTTCAATTCTTCATTGTATTAATTTCACCATTCACCATACAATATTTTAGGTATTCTATAGCTACCAAAACCCTAATCCCTTAATCCAGGATTAATTTAGAAAACCACTAAAAATATCAAAATCTGCTAAAATAGAAAAAAAACGCCCAATTTTTATTTATTTTGGGGCACTTCCCAGAGTTGAACGTTGCGCGTAACCAAAGGGGGACAAACCTATCCCCCTTTGGGACCCCCCAGAAAAGTGCCCAACGCACATGACACAAAGAGCAAAGGACGTTGGGATCGTCAGACACAGTTGTCGAATTTGATGTGCCCACACACACACATGCAAAGAATATAACACATACCCAACACTAAGCAGTCACCTACGTAGAAATATGCTCCACTTGTATTTCTTTTGTCATCAATAATTCCTTCCCAATCTGCATCCTTGTAGGATACCATAGTTAAATCATTTCTTTTCGAATACCATAGCCCAAAATATGTTGTTCCTTTAAGATATCTGAAGATCCTTTTCACTGCTAGAACATGGGTTTCCTTTGGTGCCGCTTGAAATCTTGCGACCTATCCAACTTCTTGCATTACATATGGTCTTGAAATTGTCACGTAGACTATACTACCAATCATTGATATGTAGAGTCTTTGATACACTTCTTTAGATTCATCTTCTTTTCTCAACTTGCAACCGGTAACCATAGGAGTACTCACATGTTTACAGTCTTTCATTTTGAATTTATTTAACATTTTGTTAATGTAATTGGTTTGAGAAATGTAAATGACTTCATCTAACTGAGATATCTAGAGTCCCAAGAAGAAATTCAACTCCCCAAATAGGGACATTTCAAATTCATTATGAATATCCTTGGAAAACTTTGACTCAATCTATCATCATCACTTTCAAATATGATGTCATCAACATACACTTCAATAATAAGCATACTTCCTTAATCCACTTTTATGTAGATGTTTCTATATGTATTTCCCCTTCTGAATCCTTGTTTTTGTAAGTACCTGTCCAATCTTGAGTACCAAGCTCTAGGAGCTTTCTTAAGTTCATACAAATGTTTCTTCAATCTGCAAACATAATATTCCTTTTCTGATAGTAGAAACCCTTCTAGTTTTTTTATGTAGACTTCTTCTAGTTGTTCTATGTAGAATTTTTCTTCTAATTCTCCATTCATAAAATATGATTTTACATCCATCTGATACACTTTGATCCTTTTGGAGCATGCATAAGCCAAGAACATTCTCATTGCTTCCATTATGGCCATGGGAGAAAATGCTTCTTCAAAATCTATTCCTTCAACTTAAGCATATCCTTTGCACACTAGTCTTTCTTTCTTTATGGTTACCCATCCATATTCATTTAGCTTGTATCTGAAGACCCATTATGTCACAATCACATTTTTTTCCTTTGGTCTTGGAACTAGTTCCCATGTCTCATTCTTCTCTATTTGATTTAGTTCTTCTTCGGTAACCTTGATCCAATGTTCATCATTTTTCTGTTCCTCAAAGTTACTTGGTTCAATTGTGGATAGTAATTAAAAACGTTCTTGTTTCGGTGTCTGTGCTTGACTTCTTCTTTTGGTTTCTACTCTAGCACTTCTATCTCCAATGATTTGTTCTGGTGGATGATTCTTTTGAACCCAACTTTTGGGTTTCCTAGGTGTCTAAAAATATTGTTGGTTGTTTTCTTCTTCTTTTTTCTTCTATTTGATTCTCTTCTTGTTGTTTTTCTTCTTCTTCCTCTTCTTCTTGCTTGAGTTCTTCATTTTCCCATTCTTCAAAGATATTTGAATTTCTTCTTTCCTTCCTGGTCTTTAGGAAGTCTGTTTCATCAAATTTTACATTGATGCTTTCCACTATATTGTTGATTCTTAGATTGTAGAACTTATATTCTTTCCTTTTGCATGTTTACTCAACAAATATTCCTTCGTCCAAATGGGAATCAAATTTTCCAATCTTATTGTCTTCTCTTTTTATATAAGACTTGCTTCCAAACACTCTAAAGTGATTTACATTGGTCGATCTTCCTTTCCATAACTCATATGGAATATTATCACTATTACTTATGATCAATCCTTTTTTCAAGATATGAACAAATGTATGCAATTCTTGTCCCCAAAAGATATAACTTAGCTTGGAGTCATTCAACATGGTTCTGGCCATTTCTTGTACAATTTTGTTCTTCCTTTCAACAACTCCATTTTGATGGGGTGTTCTAGCTATTGAGAAAAAACAAATTATTCCTTGTTCTTCACAGAAATCCATGAATTAATTTGAAGTAAGCTCACCTCCATTATATGATCGTAATCATTTGATTTTCAAATCAGTTTCATTTTCAACTAGTTTCTTGAATACCCTAAAACATTCGAAAGCTTCTGAATTTTTATTGAGGAAGCAAACGCAGGTCATTCTGGTCTAGTTATCAATGAGTAGCATGAAGTATTATTCATCATCCATTCCTTTTTTCTCATGGGACCAGATAAATCAATGTGTACAATCTCTAATGGTTTTGTTGTAGAGTATTTATTTGCCTTGAATTCAACTTTTGTTTGTTTTCCATGCTGACAATGCTTGCACATAGTATTTGTTGCTTTGTATTTTTTGACATTTCTTTTGCAACTTGCTTCTTGTTGATCTTGAAAATATTATCAAAGTGTATATGACCCATTCTCCAATGCCAAATCCAACTTTCATCTTCTTTTCCAAAACAACATCTTTCTTCTTCGATCTCATTCAATATGTATATGTTGTTTGGAATCCTTGTTGTTGTTGCCACTAGTTTGCCTGGTATTTCTTTCCTTTTTTCACATTCTTTTGAATTGAATATAAGTGTGTGTCCCTGATCACACATTTGGCTCATACTTAGAAAATTATGCTTCATATTTTCAACATGTAGGACATTTTCTTCCACAACATTTTTTGTTTCCAAGACTAACTATGCCTTTTCCTATAATTTTGGTTCAGTTATCATCGCCAAATGTGACAGACCCCTCATTTTCTTTCTTTAGTGTTGCAAACATGTTTTTGTCTGTCATTATATGCTTAGAGCATCCATTGTCAATATACCAATGGATTCTTCTATTTTGGGCTCGTAAGGAAAACCCACATTTATCAACCTTCAAATCTTCTTGCTTCATTTTCCAAGTTCTCTTTTGTTCCCCTGTATGATTGAAAGGAACATGCCTAGTTTCCCTTGAAGAAACTATCAAATCACTTCTGCAATTTATGACTATGTGTCCAAAATTGTTACATTTGTAGCATTCAATTTCATAATCCAGAGCACCAAAACTATTATAATTCCTATCAAACATCTCACAAGGATTTCTAGGATAATTGCTTTCATAATTATTCTTGGGATTTTCACAGCTACTTTTGTTCCAGGTGTTTCTACTCTTTGCATAGACTCTACAATTTATGGCTTTATGCCCAAAATTATTGCAAGAATAACACAAGCCAATAAAAATATTTTGGTACTTGGGTATGGTTGGTCTTCTAGTTGGTGTTTTTCTTCTGAAATCATGATCTTCTTCTTGGGTATTCTTCATTGCTGGTTGTTGATTCCATGTTCCTTTGAATGCACAATATTCTTCTTGATTCTTCTTTATTTATGGTTTATGTATGTCCTCCTTTAGAGGCTTTCATTCTTCTTTCTTGGTGGAACCCTTGATAGTATCTACATAACTTCTTTTCTCTGTTTTATTTCTTATCATCATAGAGCTTGAACCCTCATTAATATTATTTTATTTGTATCTAAGTCTATAATTTTCATAGAATGGTTTTTTATTGCAGATGATTTCATCCAATATTTTGGTGCTATTGCCAACGATTAGTTGGATGTCCTTCTTTTGTAGTTCCTTTCCTAGTGAGACTATTTCATCTTCCAGATTCTCTATTATTTTCTTATTTTATTCTAGTTGTCTCTTGAGTGTTTCTTCAATCACTTTGGATTCTTCCAAGTGAATCCTTAGATCTATGAGAGTCTACTTGGCTTCTTTAGAATTTTTTCTATGGTTTTGAAATCCATCCTTCAATTTACTTCACTCTTCTTTGAGAGACTTGTTTTTCTTCCTTGCTATTCTTAGATCACTTAAGACACTGATCAATTCTTCCTCAATATTCACGTCTCCTTCTTCTTCATAGTCTCCTTTATTATTTTCAATAGTTTCCTCTTGAGTCTCTAATGCCATGAAGAGTAATTTTCTTGAGTCACTGTCACTATCATCATATTCATCGGATGAGGAACTATCGTCTTTTGAGTGGAGGATTTAAAAAAAATAAAAAATCTTCTTTTATTTCTTTCTTTGTCTCTTTTCTGACATTTCTTTTCTTTCTTAAGAACTTCTTCTTCATCACTATCCGAACCCTTACATATGAACATTTGGAAGCAAAATGGCCAACTTTACCACAATTAAAGCATATGAAAGGAATCTTACCTTTGTAGTTGTCAATTCCTCTTTTAAGCTTTCTCACAAAGTTGGCTTGTCCTTCATTGTCTGAATCATCACTATTGCTGGAGTTGGGTTTTGAACTTGGCTTGTTCTTTCTTGTCTTCTTGGAGGCTTTGAAAGTTGCTTCCCTTTTGGATGAATTTTCCTATTCTGTTCTCATTTCATATGCAGTAAGTATTCCATTTAATTCATCCATGCTCAATGTAGACAGATCTTGTATTTCTTCTAGATATAAGATTTTAGGGTCAAATCCCATTTGGAGAGATCTCAATATATTTTGCACAATAACTGAATTTTCAATGTTTTATCCCAGTCCTCTTATAGTATTCACAATTTCATTAACTCAGAGAAAATAAGTTATACTATCTTTATCTTCCTTCATTCTCAGATGTTTAAATTGTCCTCTGTAACTTTGAAGCATGGATCCTTTGAATTTATCATATCCTTCATAAAAATTCTTGAGCTTGTCCCAGATTTCTTTTGCAAAATCACAATGCATAAACTTAACAAATTATGAACCTGTTAGACCATTTAGCATGGAATTTATAGCCTTTGAATTGTTTTCATTAAGGTTTTTCCCAACACTATTTATTGGGGGAGAAGTTGGTGTAGTGTATCCATTTACTACAACTTGCTAAACATCAAATCCCCATGCCTGCAAAAATGCTCTCATTCTTATGCTCAAAAAATTACAATTTTTCGCATCAAATAATGGTGTTCCATTTTTTGGTAAATTATTCTTGCTTATCCATGATCTGTCTTTCAATGGTTAGATTGTTCCTGAAGGAACCCGCTCTGATACCAATTGTTGAGCTTATGGTTATACTGAGGGGGGCGAGGGGTGAATCAATATAATATAATTTTTACTTGATTTAACCATTCATAAATAAATAATTAACTAATAAACAATAATCACTTATAAACTCAAATCACAATGCACATAGTTTAACACGAAAACCCTTGTGAGAGACAACCACAAAAACTTTTATTTTATCAATGTTAGTAGGCACCAACCTACTAGAGAGGCCAATCTCCTTAATTGAGAACCAACTCAACAGGATGTAGGAACCAACCTACTGGAAACACCAATCTCTTCAACTAAGAACCAACTCAATAAGATGTAGGAACCAACCTATTGGAGACCCCAATATCCTGAACTGAGCACCAACTCAATAAGATGTAGGCACCGACCTACTGGAGAAACCAATATCCTCAACCAAGAAGAAACTCAATAATATATCACCAATCCAATATCTTCATACACATAGTACTTATGAATTCACCTGCATGCTTCATTCCATATACAATCCTTCAAACCCTAGCAAGCCTCATAACATCATTCCTAGAATGTATCCATTGATGATAACATCCACTAATGGTAAAATCCATTCACAACAACTTCCACTACTCGAAACATCCACTCATGAAAACATCATGATAACATCACAACTTTATAGCAAAGCATATGACAACATCAAAACCTCATGGAAACATCACAGCTTCATAGCAGAGCATACATAAACATCACAACCTTACGACAACATCACAACCTTATGACATACCTTGAGAATAAGAAAGTCCTTAAGAGAATCCCTTAGACTTCTCTTGCACACCAGAAAGACACCCCAACATCTTGAGCGCACCTCAAACTTGATATCTTCATTGATTACTCTAAAAATGCAACATTTTGTCCTATATTTATAGTAATTTTGTCCCAAAAAAGTGGTTGAGCCGACCTCAATTTTCAGGTTGGGTTGTCAGACGGAAAAAATCATATATCTTCATTCCAAGGGAGTTAGAGGGACTTCCATATACCATTGGAAAGGTATCAAAAAAATATTTACAACCATATAACTTGTGCTCCAATTTGATTTAGGTATGTAAGGTAAAAATTCCCTCAAATAGAGGGTATCCAAATTGACCAAATAAATACTTTCAACAATCTCCATCTTGCAATCTTTGTCTTGGACATCTGTAGGCTTGTAATATTTATCTTGGACATATTGTGGGATTCTTCACTTGAATTTATTGGATTCTTCACTTGGTTTTAGGGATACTTCAAGGATATTTCAAGGCTTTGTTTGTGTACAACTCAAAGTGGGCATGTGGAAACAACCACATGTTATCTCATCCCGTGAGGGCCATGATTAAAAGCTACACCATAAGGGGACCACTTTGGAGTTATATAAACTTATTTCAAGGCTCCTTCAAGGATTCTTTAAGTGGAAATGTCATCATCACTTTTATGGACTTATGGGATTTGATTTAGGGATTCTTCTAAGGTTGACATCAATGAAAACCAATTTTCCAACACTCATCGCCTCACTCACGTGGTTCCCCTGTCACTCCCCGAGATTTCCATGACACACTACATACCCTTCCACCTAGAAACCATGGTTTTCCACTGTGTACCTACCACCATGGAATTCCATTTCACCACTACCATGTCACCACCATGAATCCTCCATGTCATGCTAACGTCATGGTAGGGAAAAACTCCCATTTTTTCGAAAATTCAAAATTTCCCAAATTTTTCAAAAATGCCTAAGTTCAAAATTTCTTCCCCGACTTCCATGGAAGCTCTATAATTCTATTTCTATGGATAATTTTGTGTCTCTCTTCATGTCAATTTTACCTCTGCACCTAAAATATGACACTCTTGCATCGATCTCTCGATGAATTTCACTTTAGTAATTGGGGATTTTTCATATTTCTCCTAATTTCACCATGGATATCCTGCAAATACTAAATTCAACCAATTACAAGCTGAGAAACACTCATTCAAATGTTAAAATTGGGTATTTTTAACCCCTGAGCTCAATCTCCTCAAATTCCTCATGAACGTTTCCCTAAATTCACTAGAGTAATTTTGACAAACAAATTTGCATACATCCTCCGAGTTTCAATTGTGAAAATTTAGCTTTTGTGTGCTGATTCTAGCCCATGAAGGATCAATGTTGAACTTGTGGCTCTAATACCACTCTGTAATGCATCCATTCCCAAGATTACACAAAAAAAAATTGATACCAATTTTAAATGTGGAAATAACACACCCAACATGACATTCAAGCTTATACAATGGTCCATGCTAATTAGAAACCTAAATGAAAGTACTTAAACATGAACAGTAGAAACTAAACACATTCAACATCATAACTAGATATTTTTATGCATCATTCTACTCACAACAGGCAACAATAACCCAAAATATCTCAGAGTAAAATGCACAACATCTATAACAACAATTAGCATAAATGAACACAACAAATAAGAACACTTATCTTATGAAATATGCAACATGTTGTAGAGGACAGATGTTCCTCCCAACCGTAGATGTGTTGTTCCAATTCTCAATAGAAAGTCACCCCCGAGCTAGGACTATGAATCCACAAGAGATGGTGGTCCCTAAGGCTGGCTGAATTCCCCCTCTCAATAGTCAATCTCGGAAGCTAATTCCAGTCCACTAGATCTCTTCCCCACAACCTACATAACCCATGGATAGTACCCTCTTCACTGCTCACAGTCCCTCATGCCTTTCCACTCCCCTCCAAGGCTTCCATCATAGGTTGGATAGGAAATCTCTTTCTTGGGACCTCAGGAATTCTACAGTTGTGACATGAATTTGCACAACAGCATAAATGTTTGCTTCTCTTAACAATTTTTGAACAACAAATTTCTCTTCTTTTGGAGTATGACTTCATTTCTATTCCTTCCTTGGTGTCTTCACTCTTTGAATATTTTTAGGAGCTTCCTCTTCCTCTAAAGGAAGGACTATCACCTTTTATGATCAATGAATTACCCTTTCCTTGATTAATATTATATTTAGCTTTAAAATCATATTAATATGCTTCAACCACTGAGTGAAACATGATTAAGGATGACCTATCCTATATTTGGAACCATTGTTCATGACATATCTAGCAATAGAGTGCTCACAATTTTCTTGCCAATTTTCTCTAACTTGCAACAATTTCATAAAATGTGATGTGTATAACATAGGAAACTCCTTTTGTGGTGATTTGTAAGTTGTCGTGGATATTCCATTGGAACAATTCATCACAAAAAATATTACAATACTTTGCAATATCTTATTATGTAGTGTTTTACTTTACATTTTTACTAGCTTAGCACACAAAATACTAAAATAGAACTGAAACTCAAATGAAAGAAGATAAGAAAATAACACACCATCTACACAATGAACACAAGTTGTACCCTAGGAAAAAACAATATGGGAAAAACTCAATTGGAATTTGAGGTCTATGCCTTTCTCTATTCTTCTCAATTATGAAATTAAAATACAAAGAAAGTGCACTCAGCATGGAGCTTCCATGGACAATGTGGCTTGAATGGATGTTGTAGTTTTTTCTACTTCCTATATTATGCTTTAATATCCAACTCCTAGATGCTTTACTCAACTATGAAACAATAAACAATGCAATAAGAATATAACCCTTCCTTTCTTAGTGGCCTGGTACTTTAACATGGCCTAATAGTTTTCTAGGGTTAGAGTTAGGTTTTTCATGCCCCATATCCCAATTAGGGTTATGGTTTTGGACCCTTTTAAATATTCTTGAAATTACACACGTGAATAGCCCAACATTTATGAGTAATGTGATTTAATGTGGCATCCATTGGGTATCAATGATCCAAAAAGGATCCAGAGAAGACTAAGGATAGCTCAAAACTTGCAGAAGCAACCTAGGACGCCCAGAATGGCCTCAACAGACAGAGAAAGGGCAAAAAATCAAAGTTCTCAAAACTCAATGAAAATGACATCATCGCGAGGAGCGTGTTGCAATATTTCCAGTGACGCAAATGACTCATCAAAGGGAGTTACAGATCAAAATATATTCATGGTCAAAGTTTGGTCAACCTATCCGAGTCAGCAGGGGGATGAGTCAACATCCGTACTACTGACATCAGCATCAGTATGGATGATGTTAGCATCCATACAACACACATGGCATGTAAAGGAGGTGACATCTATCATTCTGACATCAACATGGTGACGTGGCAGCACTAGAGGCTACCACATGTCACTCATATTTGGAATTTCTAGGTCATTTTGTGGACCAGTAAAATTGTGCCACGTGGTAGTTCATACAATGATGTGGCAACTGATGTAGAAGGCTGATTTGGTAGACCGTATGTTGATGTGGTAGGATGATTGTACAGTGGTTGATGTGGGTCAATGATTGGCTACCACGTGGCAGTGGGCAAATGCCCAATGACAACCCGTGATCGAAATTTCAAAAACAATTAAGATTTGGCGGGTTCGCCAAATTTGGCAAGACCCCGCCAAATCTGGAAACTAACCGAATTCTAGAAGTCTCGCCAAAGTTAGCGGAAGAGACTTATGTCATATATATATATATATATATATATATATATATATATATATATATATATATATATATATTTTAACGGTCAAGCCAAATGGGGAGGCTCGTGGGCTCGACCCTGTGACCTCCCCCCTTTATACATGCCTTAATAAATGATCCATAACCAATAGGTCAATGGCCTCACATTGGTTGTAATGCCAGTTTTATTATTTAAAACATGAATCTGCCCAGTGTTGGAGGAGGGCGCGCATGGGTACGAACGAGCATGCATTTCAAGACAATTATTCAACATTTATTGTAGGTTGCAGGTCACAAAAACCGAGACAGAGTTTATGTTGGGCTTGGGAGTGATAGATTCGGATCGAGGCATGGAGACAATCATTTTTGGGTAATTCGATGCCACAAATTCAGTGGTGTTGTCTATTTTCTGATTTGAGCAAAATTTATGCAGCTTGATTTCAGAATGAGGTATACTTATGTATTTTGCCAAATTCTTTTGCCGAGTTAATAAAAAGGCCTACCCATTTGAGAGCAGGACCCAGAGACATAGTTCAATAAGGAAGAACTCCGTTATCAATTTTTTTGTGTTGAGATTTGATGCTTATGTCTCTTCATTATTGAGTTTTTCCTTCTTTAATGATGCACTTTAATTTATGCACATTTAATGCAATTCTTTATAAGTCACTCGATGAAAAGATCCCGGATCATGTTGGTATCAGAGCAATCGTCTTTGATTTGAATTGTTGAGTGTGAATGATTACTAGGGCCAAGCATAAACAGAGTGAAGGAACTCTTAATACTTTCAATCTTGAAGTTGGTCATGCATCTCGAAGGAAGAAAATGGCAGAAAAGGACAAGCGTGATGAACAGGAGAACAACTTTCATATGATATTATATCGCATGTCAGAAATGGTCGAACAAATGTATGGAGATTACTAGAAGAGGATGAAGAAGAAAGGGAAGAAAAAGGAAGCACATGTTGATGATGATGCTTCGGTAAATCAAGGGGTTGGAGAAGACCCTCCTGAGCCTCCATCTTCACCATCAAGTTCTAGTTCTTCTTCCTCTGAGCATTCTCATCAATCTAGCCATAAAACCTATTTTAAAAAACCATTATTAAAGCTTGATGTAAAATTTTCTTTACCTATGTTTAATGGAGATGCTAATCCTGAAAAGATAGATAATTGGATCCGACAGGTTGAAGTATATTGTCGTGTTCAACATATTGATGAAGAGGAAGTTAAAGTGCAACTGGCTTCTCTTCAGTTGGAAGGCATCGCTCTCGTATGGTAGGAGAGAAAACTTCAGGACATAAGTAAGTGTGGTAATCTTCTTTCCACATGGTCAGAATTTAAATCAACAATAAAGAAGAAATTTTATCCATTGGGTTATTTACATAAATCAATGATGGAATGACAAACTTTAAGGCAAAGTAAAGGTCAAATTGTACAAAGTTTCACAGAAGAATTTAGGAAGAAATCTCCTTCATTAAACATTCCTTTGGATTCTTATGAAACTTTAATGAAGTATATTGGCGCACTTCATAGTTATATTCATCATACTTTTCTCTTGTTTAACCCCACCAGTCTTGACGAAGTTTGTGTGCAAGCCACTCACCTTGAGAAAATGGGAAAGCATGTTCAAGAAGATCCCACAAAGAAACCTTCCAATCTCCCACATAAACCATTTAGGAAGTTTAAAAGGAGAGACAAGAAGAATTCCACAATGACAAGAGAAGGAGGAAATCCATCTTGCACTCATTGCAAGAAAAACGATCACGATGATGAACATTGTTGGAAACTGCATTCAGAGAAGAGACCGAAATAGTTCGGTGGAAAGGGGAAGACAAAAATCGTTGCTACAGTGCAACAAGATCTTGGTTCCGATTCAGGAGATGAAGGAACGATCACATCAGTTGGAGTACAAGGTAAAGATTCCCTTCATGCTAGTTCAAATTCCAATAATGAATCTCATGATGATGAATGAAAGAGGAATGGATTATTTTACATAAGATTTGTATCTAAACACACTAAGATAGATACATTATTTGATCCAGGTTCCCAAGTAAACTTGATATCTGAAGCACTTGTCAAAAATATAGGTCTTGAAACGAAACCACATCCAAAGCCTTATCCTCTTGGTTGGGTATGTGATAAACCAAAACTTAATGTCACCAAACAATGTAGGGTCATATTTTTTATTGCTTCAAAGTTGATTGATAAAGTGGATTTGGATGTTGTATCACTTGATATATGTCGCATAGTGTTGGGGAGTCCTTATCTTTATGATAGAAAATAAGTCTTCTTTCGTCATGAGAACAAATACCACCTTACTAAGGGGGGAGTGGAATATATTGTTAGAGATCACAACATGAGGGTAAACACAACACTTGTTAGTTCAATACAAATGAAGAGACTCATAAACACTAATAAGAGATATGTACTCATGGTCCTAATGGAAAAAGATGTCAGAACATCTGACGCTTTCCAAGGATGTGATCCTTCTCATAAGAAAGAATTAATTAATATTGTTTCTAAGTATGATGATATTTTCTAAGAACCAGATGGAATACGGCCTCCTAAGAGGGAAATCCAACATGAGATACATCTTCAGCAGGATTCTCCTCTTCCTAATGTGGGCATGTATAGGATGTCAGTTGTGGAGATGACATAGATCAAGAAGCAGGTACATGGCTTATTGGATCAAGGGGTCATCAGGACCAACTCATCTCCTTGTGTTTCTCCGATCATGATGGTGCCAAAGAAAGATGGCACATGGTGAATGTGTGTCAATTACCAGGCCTTAAATAAAATCACGGTGAAAAATCGATGCCCTTTTCCTCGTATAGATGATTTAATTGGTCAGCTAAAGAATGTTGTTTATTTCACTAAGTTGGATTAGCGCAATGGATACCATCAGGTCAAGGTTGCAGAATATGATGCATGGAAGACTTCCTTTAAAACCAAACATGGATTGTTTGATCGGTTAGTTATGTCGTTTGAGCTTTGTAATGCTCCGACAACCTTCATGTGTGTGATGAACGATGTATTCAGGCCTTTCCTAGATGATTTTGTGATTGTATATTTAGAGGACATTATTATTTTTAGCGGGACTTGGGATGAGCATGTGATGCATGAAAAGCAAGTATTGGATGCTCTTGAAAGGGGAAAGTTGTATGTAAAATTGTCTAAATGTGAATTTGGAAAGACTACACTTGTATAATTAGGTCATATTGTAGGAGGAGGACAATTAAAAATTGATCCTTCCAAGGTTGATTTAATTGTAAATTGGCCTGAGCCAAAAAGTGTAACCAAGATCCAGAGCTTCTTAGGTTCAGTCCAGTATTGGAGGAGGTTCATTTCAAACTTCTCCTTTATAGAAGCTCCTTTGCATGCCTTAACCAGTGTGAAAAACACTTTTTAGTGGGAAGGAAAACAACACAAATATTTTGACACTTTGAAGGAAAAGATCAGTACTGCACTAGTATTATCACTGTCGAATATTCAACAACCCTTTGAGATCGACACATATGCACTCAGATACACCATGGGTGCATTAATGATGCAATATCGTAAGCCTATATATTATCACTCTGAAACTTTTAACCAAGTTGTTGTTAACTATCCTACATATTATAAAGAGTTGTATGCATTAGTTCAAAGAGTAAAGAATGGTACTACATGTTAGGAAAGGAAACAATCATACATACACATCACCAACCCTTACAGTATCTCCAAGCACAAACCAAACTACAACAATCTCGACACTACATATGAATTGATTTCTACAACAAATTCATTTGGTAATCAAGTACAAAAATGGTACAAGTAACAAGGTAGATGATATGATTTCTAGACCTCCTATTGTTGCTTCTGTTATTTTGAAGAATACTTCTTTATCTCATGATAGCTATGTGGAAAAATATTCCATTGATGAAGATTTTAAAGAAGTATATGAGAAGCTAACCCATGGTTCACATGTAGAGAACTATTGTCTGCATGGAAAACTACTCTACCATCTTGGAAAGCTATGTATTCCTACAAGTGAGCAAGTCCATGTAATATGAAAAGCTCACACTTCTCTTGTGTCTAGGCATTTTGGGGTAGGAAAAACTATGGATCATTTGCATAGGTTTTGTTACTCTCCTCAAATGAAAGCAATTGTAACTAAATATGTAAAGGGGTGTGTGATGTGTTCTACTTGTAAGCCCGCTAATAGAAAACTGGGGCTATACTCACCACTACCTGTTCGATCCCATCCATGGGAAAGTATCTCCATGGATTTTGTAGGGGGTTTACCAATGTCAAAAGGGGGTCATGACTATTTGTATGTTGTAGTGGATAGGTTCAACAAGATGTGTATCTTGATGCCATGTAAAAAGAAGATCAGTGCTGAGTAGACTGCTAATATCTTCTTTCGGTATGTTTGGGTTCATTTTGGGTTACCCACATCCATTATCTTGGATCAAGATACTCGATTCCTTGGGGATTTTTGGACAAGCTTGTGGAGAATGATGGACACCAAATTGAAGAGGAGCACTTCTTTCCATCCACAGACTGATGGATAGATAGAGGTGGTAAACCGAACAATGGTACTTTTGCTTAAAGGCTATTGTAGCAAGCATCCCAAGTTATGGGATAAACATATACCCTATGCAAAACATGCTTATAACCAAGCCTTACATTCCTCCACTCAGTGTTTGCCTTTTTGAGACATGTTTTGGGTACCTACCTAAATTTCCTTTGGACTTGATGTATGGGAGAGATGTCGATTCAAATGAAGAAATAAAAGAGGACAGAGCCCGCAATTTCATCCAGAGGATCTAGCAGGTGCATCAGGCATTCAGGGAACAATTGGAGAAAAGTCAAGCACAATATAAAGCTCGGCATGACAAGCACAGGGTTGGTCATCAGTTCCAGGTTGGAGACCGAGTATGGAGTCACATTAGCAAGGAGAGATTGAAGGGTGAAGGAAAGAAACTCAAGCCCATTCATTATGGACCCTTCACTATTTTAGAGAAAAGTGGTACCAATGTTTTTTGTCTGGATCTTCCACCGTATATGCAGATTTACTCAGTTGTAAATGTAGAGAACTTGAAACTTTTTTATCCTCCCATGATCATGGATCGGGATGAGGAAGTTTCAATACCTTCAATTGATGATTTTTCTCCTATGTACTTGGATCAGTTAAAGGAATATATCATCCTGGATAGAAGGACGTGGACTTCATGCAGGGGTGATGTTGATTATATTTGAATAGGATTAAAGGGAACACATCCAAGCAAGGCAAAGTGGATTGAGAAGGACAAGGTGAGGGAACTCTTTCGTCACTTATATGTTGATTGATGAAAGATTTGGGTGGTCCAAAAATCTCTCAGTGGGAAGGAGTGATCCAAAAAGTATCTAGAAAAGACTAAGGATAGCTCAGAACTCGCAGAAGCAACCCAGGATGCTCAAAATGGCCTCAACAGACAGAAAAAGGGAAAAACTTCAAATTTCTCAGAACTCAGTTAAAATGACATCATCGCGAGGAGCCCATCGCAAGATTTCCAATGGCACAAATGACTCGTCAAACAAAGTTATGGATCGAAAGATATTCACAGTCAAAGTTTGGTCAACCTATCCCAGTCAGCAGAGGGATGAGTCAGCATACGTACTGTTGATGTCAACATCAGTACGGATGATGTCAAAATTTGTAAAACATACGTGGCATGTGAAGGAGGTTACATGTGTCATGATGATGTCAGCATGGTGATGTGGCAGCACCAAAGGCTGCCATGTTTCACTCATATTTGGCATTTTTGGGTCATTTCGTGGACAAGTGAAATTACACCATGTGGCAGTCTGTATAGTGACGTGGCAGGCTGAGTTGGAAGACTGTACGCTGACATGGCATGGTGATTGTACAGTGGTTGACACGGCCCAATGGTTGGCTACCACATGGACCAGTCATGGGTTGCCACGTGGCAATGGGAAATTCCCAATGGCAACCCGTGATCGAAATTTAAAAAAAAAATTAAGATTTGGCGGGTCTGCCAAATCTGGTAGCTGACGAAATTCTAGAATCCTTGCCAAAGTTAGCAGAACAAACTTATGTCAAACATATAAATATATATTGCAACGGTCAAGCCAAAAGGGGAGGCATGCAGGCTCGACCCTCGGACCTCCCCCCTTTATACACACCTTAATATATGCTCTGTAACCAATAGGCCAATGACCTCACATTGGTTGTAATGCTAGTTTTATTATTTAAAACATGAATCCTCCCAGTGCTGGAGAAGGGAACACGTGGGTACGGACGATCATGCATTCCAATACAATTATTCATCATTTATTGTAGGTTGGGGGGCACGAAAACCGAGACAGAGTTTCTCTTGGGCCAGGGAGTGCCAGAGTCGGATCGAGGCATGGAGATAGTCATTTTTTGGTAATTCGACACCACAAATTCAGTGGTGTTGTCTGTTTTATGATCTGAGAAAAAATTATGCAGTTTTATTTCAGAATGAGGTATACTTATGTATTTTTCCAAATTATTTTGTTGAGTTAATAAAAAGGCCTACCCATTTGAGAGAAAGACCCAAAGACATAGTCCACCAGGGACAAACTTCGTTATCAAGTTTTTTGTGGTTAGATTTGATGCTTATGTCTCTTCATTATTGAGATTTTCCTTCTTTAATGGTGCACTTTAATTTATGCTCATTTAATGCAATTCTTTATAAGTCACTCAATGAAAAGATCTTGGATCAATCAAGGTGGTTAATGGGATAGGTAAACTTGCAGTAGGCATAATGTCCACATACAAAAGTTGGTTGAGGTGATGTTCACATTGTTGGAAAGATCTCGATGTATAGAACAAAATCAAGAGGTTAGGAAATTTGTTCACAAATTTTCAACCATTAAAAGGGCCATTTAAGGCTTCAAATAGGCTTCAAATTTTTTTGGACCCTAAATCACCAAAGAGAGACCTACCCTTGAAAAGGGCCTTACAATATAATAGCTCCAATTTTTCCACCTAGAAAGTGCCAAGATAGATGGAAAATTAGATAATGATCCATTTGGATCATACCTCCCCATTTAGGGATGATGTTTTCCCCAAAAATATTTTATTGAAGGACGTGAGGAAATGTTTCCTCTACCTTCTCCATGGTGTACCATTTCTTCTTTATTGGAAGTTTTCCTTTGAACACAACCTTATTAAGTTTGTTTTGTCTCTATCTTGTTGTTCTAAATGTTTTTTGTAAAATTGTATCTTCTGCTAACTCTACCTATGCTTCTATTGATTATTAGGTTGTTATATTCTTTGTAGTGAAATTTTAGTCAAGGAGAATTGACTGGAACAAAAAGTTGAGGTCGAAGTGTTCGACTAGGCCAATTCAAAGTCAAAGTGATATACAAAAATTTGAAGAGGCCAACCAACAAGAGGTTGAAAGATGGTCAAGTAGAAACTGAATGAAGACTGAATGGATGTCGACTGGTAGTCGATTAGTAAACTGACTTGAATTCGACTGTTACTGAATCCTGAGATTCACAGGATTTGTAGCCAATAATATGTGAGGATATGTAACCATTTTGGGGTGCCTTTATTTAGTGTTTTTCCTACTCTAAATCCTATAAGTAAGGCATTTCTTAATGTTGTAAGAGCTAATTTTTAGATCAATCATTTTATAGGTTGTTGGTCATGTAGATGTAAGTCGAATTGGCTATAGGGTTGTTCTTGTATAAAGCAATAAGGTATGATGTCAATTTTTTCTTAGGTGTAGACCAAGGTTAGGCATGCGACCTTTTATTCTGAATGAATAATACAACAAGAGACCAAGATTCTCAACAAATGTTGGTTTTCCTGTTTGGGTTTCTAGGGGAAAATCTTTGTGTATTGTGAGTTTTCTTTGTCATTTACTTTCTTGATTAAATATTTTTTCCTCTCTTATACTAGGTTTATCATGGAACTATTAAATTTCCTAACATATGGTATCATAGTTTGTTTTAACAAACTTGGATCTGATCTAAACCATAGGTTTAATAATATTAATAGGTCATAGCTCTTTTAATATTTTGCTTAACGATTTGTGTGTAGCTCGAGAATAGAAATAAAAAAATTCAATGGCAAAAATTTTGATCTTTGGAAGCTTAAAATTGAAAATCTCCTTGTAGATCGAGAACAATGAGAAATAGTCTATATAGGTACCACTCTAGGAGGTATGTTGAGGGAATAATGAGAGAAAATTGAGAGAAGGGAAAGGAGTACGATTTGACTGTGTCTTGCAGATTCAGTGTTGTTGAATGTCTTAGGTGAATATTCGACCAAGAAACTGTGGGACAAGTTGGGAAGCTTGTACCAGTCGAAATCCCTAGTAAATAAGTTGTTCCTTAGAAATAAATTGTATCTTATAAGAATGAGTGAGGATAGTTCAATGACTGAGCATTTAAATGTAATAAGCCAGTTATCTTTTGTGGATATTAAAATCACTGAGGAGGAGAAATGTATTAGCCTATTATATTCTTTGTCAGACTCCTGTGAAAGCTTAGTCGTGGCTATCAAGAGTAATTCAACCACACTTGCACTAGAATACATGGTTTCATATCTACTGTCAGAAGAAATGAGAAGGAAGAACGTGGAAGGATCAACCAAAGATGCATTAGTGGTGAGAGACCATCCAATTGACAAAGATAAAGGAAAATTATCTGGTAGAAATTATAAGTTGAAGGGTAGATCTAAATCCTCGGTTCAGTTGACGAGAAGATGTTGGAAATGTGGTAAAGTTGGGAATTACAAAAAGGACTTCAAGACGAAGGAAATGGAAGTCAGTACAGAATCCGATGAGAAGCAATCAACTAATAGAATGATGACTCCAAATAAGGGAGGTGATGTGTACCTAGTGACGACCAATACACAGTCAAATCAAGATGTTTAGTTGATTGATTCATGAGAATCCTATCATATGACACCACATAGAGAATGGTTCTGTGAATATGAATTATATGAAGGAGGAGATATGTTCTTAGGGGATGACTCGACAACAAAAATTGTCATACGTGGAAGATTTTGACTGATGTTATAGGATGGGAGGGCTAGAACCCTTCCATGTGTGCTACATATTCTAGGTTTGGCCAGAAACCTGATATATGTCAGTAAGATGAGTGATGTTGGGGTGAAAAATCTATTTCATAAGGATACTTGAAATATGGTCATGGTGTGATGGTCTTAATGAAAGGAGTTTGGATTGGAACCTATACAAGTTATTAGGGAATGTCGACTTGACTAGATGCAACATCATCACTATTCTTGAAGTTGACTCAAACTTGACTCGACTCGTCTCAAATCGGGATGAGTTGATTCAAACTGCCTCAACAAGTCTTCATCATGTCGATCTGACCACGCTATGGAACAAGAGGATGGGATACATTGGATAAAAACAACTTCGAGGTATGCATAACAAAGGTATGGTTGAATATTTTCCTGAATGTAATTTAGAAGTTGATTTTTGTGAATATTGTATGTATGGAAAACAAAATTGGGTGAGGTTCCCATTTGGAGAGACAAGGGAAAAGGGGATTCTAGAATTGGTTCATAGTGATGTGTCTGGCCCCATTTCAGTTCCTTCACTTGGTGGATCCCTGTATTATGTCTCCTTCATATATGATTTTTTCAAGAAGGCATGGATATATTTCTTGAGGAACAAATCAAAGGTTTTCGATCAATTCAAAGAGTTTAAGTGTCTTGTAGAAAATGAGACATATAATAATATTAAGGTGCTAAGAACTGAAAATGGTGGTGAATTCTATGGAAAAGAATTTGAGAATTTATGAAAGCAGTGTGGAATATCACACCAAATAACCACACCATATACCCGACAACAAAATGGAATTTTCGAGAGAATGAATAAAAAGTTGATGGACAAGGCAAGGAGCATGCTCAATGGTGTTGGGCTCGTACAAGAATTATGAGCAAAGGCATTCGACACTGTAGAATATCTGGTGAATATGTCTCCTTCATTAGCACTAGTCAGCATGACTCCACATGAGGTATGGTATTGTAAGAAGCCTTTGGTTTCACATCTCAAAGTATTTGTCTGTGATGCATTTGTGCATGTTCCGAAGGAAAAGAGGAGCAAGATGGACAAGAAGGCAATCAAATTTATTTGCATTTGATACAAAGAAGGAATGAAAGGATATAAGCTCTAGGGTATTGGATCAAGGAAAATAGTGTACATTCGAGATGTGGTCTTCAAAGAAGTCATAAGGAAGTTCAAGTCTAAAGTGATGGTTCAAACAAAGAATAATCCATAGAAGGTGAGGTTTGAACTAATGAATGACGAATAAGATGATTCAGATGAGTCGATTGAATCATATGAAGAGGTGGAACAACTAACCCTAGTTGTAAGGAGGTTGGAACGAGTAAGAAAACTAGTCAAAATGTATATTCCATCTAAATTTTTTGTCGCATTTGTGTTAGCTTCCACTGACGAGGATCCCAAGTCAGTCAGAGTTGACTCAATAGAGGGGACACTCTGGAAGGATGCCATGGTCGAAGAAATGTAATCCTTGCACAATACTAAGATGTGGGATTTAGTCAAATTACCTAGTGGAAGAAATATCGTCGATAGCAAGTGGTTATTTAAGAAGAAGATGAATGCAATGGGTCAAGTAGAGAAATTCAAATCTCGACTATTAGCGAAAGGATATTCTCAATTCGAATGAGTCAACTTCGGTGATATTATTTTCCCCGTTGTAAGATTAACTTCTATTAGAGTACTAATGTCTCTGTATGCAACATTTGATCTGAAAATAGAACGTATGGATGTGAATACAATGTTCCTACATGGGGGCCTAGAAGAAGAAATCTACATGAAACAACCTAAAGGATTTGTAGTAAGGGGAAAGAAATATTTGGTACGCAAATTGAAAATATTCATTTATGATCTAAAGTAATCGCCAAGGATGTGGTATCAAACTTTTGACACAAACATCCTTAGTTTGCGATTTGTGAGAAGTAAATTTGATCACTACATGTATTCCAAGAAATAAGGAGAGTGTTTCATATATGTAGTATTGTATGTCAATGACATGTTGTCGATTAGAAACAGAATGGATGCAATAAAGGAGGTAAATTAGAATCTATCCTCCAACTTTTACATGAAGGATCTCGGTGCAACAAAATTCATTCTGGGAATGGATATCAAGAGAGATTGAGTAGCTAGGAAGCTCTAGTTGAATGAGAAAAAGTATATTGAAACAATTTTGAAACGTTTCAACATGCAAGATTGCAAACCTATAAAGGTGCAAATTCTTGTGGGAGAAAGGCTAATTGTTGAACAATTTCCAATGACATGGGAAACAATAGAGGACATGTAACTTGTTCCCTATGCAAGTGATGTTTTTTGTTTAATGTATACAATGGTGTGCACTTGAATAGATATTTCCCATTCAGTGGGAGCATTGAGTAGATACATGTCGACACTTGGAAAGGAGCATTAGACAATTGTCAAAAGAGTATTCAAGTATTTGTGTGGCACAAAATACTATGTTGTATGCTACCAAGGAAGACCTAGAGGTGACAGTGAAGTAAATGTACATGGCTTTGTAGATGCCAATTGGGCTGGAGATAGGGATTGATGAAGGTTGACCGATGGATATGTGTTCAAGATGTTCTATGGAGCAATCAATTGGATGATTAAATGACAAGTGGTTGTATCCTTGTCAACAACTAAAGCTAAATACATGGAATCCACCCATGGAACCAAAGAAGCAGTATGGTTGAAACGACTGTGTTTAAGGATCAAGTTTGAGAAGAGAGCTATGAAGATAAGTTGTGACAGTAAAAGAACAATATTTCTAGAAAAGAACCCATCTTATCATTCCAAAACTAAGCATATTGATGTACAATACCATTTCGTGAGAGATATGGTGGAAAGAAACAAGATGTTACTGGAGAAAGTAGACATGTTGGGAAAAATAGTAGACTTTTTGACCAAACCCATGAGTGTTGTGAAGTTCTATTGGTACAAAGAGGCAATGGGAATTGCTTCCTTGGGCCTGTGAACAGAAGTTCAGGAATCTCTCGGTTTCAAAAAAGAAGACAACAAGTGGGAGAACGTTGGGTTGTTATATTTTTGCAGAGAAATTCTAGTCGAGGTGGATCGACTGGCAGAGAAAGTCAAGGTCGAAATGTTGGACCGGGACAATTTGAAGTTGAAGTGATCGACATCAATTTGAAGAGGAAAACCAACAAGAGGTCGACAGATAGTCATGTGGCAACAAACTGAGGACCGAATGGAGGTTGATTTGTAGTCGACTAGTAAACTTACTTGAAGTTGACTGTAACATAATCCTAATATTTGCAGGATTCATAGCCAATGATATGCGAGGATCTGTAACCATTTTTGGGTTCCTTTATTTATTTTTTTTCCTATTGTAAAGCTTATAAATAAGGCGTGTTTTAATGTTGTAAAAGATAATTTTTAAATCAATTGTTTTAGAGGTTGTTGGTCATGTAGATGTAAGTCGAATTGGCTATAGGGTTGTTCTTATGTAAATAAATAAGGTATGATGTTGATTGTGTATTAGTATTCTGAATGAATAATACAACAAGAGAGAAAGACACTCAAGGAATGATGGTTTTCTCATTTGGGAATATAGGGTAAAACCTTTGTGTACTCTGAGTTTTCTTTGCCATTTACTTTCTTAATTAAATCTTTCTTCCTCTCTTATGCTAGGCTTAGCGTGGAAGTGTTTAATTTCCTAAGATTTCTAAATTCTCTATGGTATGTAAGACTTTCTCATTAGTTTCATGTTACAACATGGTAGTCTCATAGAGTTTCAGATTCTCCACTATTACTGCTAAGTAAATGTGCATATATGGAGGTAGACTAAGTCTTTAGGAATTATCACCTACCTTCTCCAACACTTCAAAAGGAACATGACATAGAGCCTTGATCTTCTTACTAGGAATATATATATGTTATTTGTTTAGATGCAACTATACTCTATCTCCCAACTTAAATTTCTTCTCAATTATGTGTTTATTACGTCAGGCCTTATACTTTTCCTGTGTCTTCTTCAATGGTTTGTGTACTTGCAACTAGATCTACCTAATCTTATCAATGAATTTTTTAACTCTCAATGTTTCCCTTGTGTGTGTTCCCTTAATCCTCCTTTCTATCCATATACAACATCTAAGGGAGAACGTGGAAAATACCCAAAGAATGTTTCAAAAGGGGACTTACTGGTAGAAGTATGGATTTCTCTACTATAAGAGTACTAAATATAAATCAAATTTTTGTCCCATGTCCTTGAATGTTTCTGATTATAACCCCTCAAAATATGAACCAATGTCATGTTCACTAATTTTTTCCACCCTATATATCTATGGATGGAAATTTGTAGATATGTTCAACATCGTGTCCATATTCTCCCAAAGTGCATTCCAAAACGTAATGATAAATCCAATATCTCTATTTGAGATGATGCTCCTTAGTATCCCAAAGTGCACCCAAACCTTTTCAAAGAAATTTTTTGTTGCATATTGTCCCTTGATGGAATTTTTACAAGGCAGGAGGATGCACATCTTACTAAACCTATCAACTACCATATATGGATATTCATGTTCCTACCCTATTTTTGGAAAACCACCCACAAAATCAATGGAGATGATCTCTCATGGTCTAGTAGGTATAGGTAAGGGATGGTATAAACCTCGATTTTTGTTACTAGGATTTCTAGTACATCAAAGTATGCATTCTCTAATAAACTGAGCTACATCTTCTTCCATTCTAGGCCAATACACATACCTTTGTAAGTTGGCAATTGTGTTCCCAACACCAAAATGATTTGCAAATTCAGAGTTGTGAGCCTCTCCAATAAGCTCCATTATTTCACCTTTAGGAACATAGAGTTGGTATATATCATAAATAAACCCATATTGGAGATAATAGTGAGCCTTACCACCACCAAAAACCTCTTTAAAGTTTTCATATTTTTTTTTTGCTTCTTTGTATACACCTTCTGTGGAAGGATCCATGTGCATAAGAGTTCCAAAAGTTGTGAACTTGGATGTGGGTGGTCTTGAAATCATGTTTGAAAACTTATTAGTGTTTTCCTTCTTATAATTGATGATTAGATGAAATTGTTTTAAAAAACTCATCCACATGTAGTGTCTAGTTTAATGAATCATACTTTGGGTCTACAAATATGGTAGTGGTTGGTGATCAATATGGATGATGGTTTCCTTGCCCATCATATAATGTTTCCATTTATTAATATCTTGAACTAGAGCATAGAGTTCCTTGTCATATGTAGGGTAGTTTAGGACTTTGCCATGAGACATTTTAGAATGATAGCATACCATCTTACCTTCCTGCATCAAGACCACTCCCATAACATATCCACTTCAAAAGGATTATGCAAATTGTGCAATGAAAGAACCAATGCTTGACTAAACTTTCATTTCAACACTTCATAATATTTTTGTTGATTCTTTCCCCATTGGAAACACTTGTCATTAGCTTTTATGGCATGGATTGGTGTAGCCATAGCTAAAAAGGATGCTATAAAATTTTGTAGGTATTGTTTCACCCCTAGAAATATACTAACCTTGGTGACATTAGTAGGATTTGGCCACTTCAGGATTGCCTTCATCTTCGTTGGAACTATCTTGAGTTACCCTCCATGAATCACATACCCCAAATATACCAATAACTGCTAAGCACATTCACATTTCATAAGGTTTGTCAATAATTGATGATTTTTTAGGGTCTCTAACACTTGCATGAGATGTGACATATTCTATTTCCAAGTGGAACTATAAACCTATCTATCATCTAAGTAATACTACAAATGAGTATAGAAAATCATGTAATATATCATTCATCAAATCCATAAATGTAGTTGGTGCATTACATAAACCAAAAGGAATTACTAGCCATTCATATATACCTTGCCTTATCTTGAATGTGGTGTTACAAGTGTCTTCTTCTTTAACTCATACCTAGTGGTATCCCGATTTGAGATCTAACTTGGTGAAGTACTTAGAATGATGCAATTGATCTATAAAATTCATTGATCGTAGGTGGAGGGTATCAATTCTTGAGGGTGATCTTATTTGAATATTTGTAGTTGATACATATTCTCGAAATCCCATTATTCTTGGCTACTATGATGATAGGTGAAACACAAGGTTGGGTGCTTGGTTGAATCAATCCTTACTCCAATATCCATTACATTTATTTTTTCACTTCATATACTTGTTCAACAACACAAGTATTCCAACAGAGGATGAACACCTTCAGTAACCACTCACACAACTAGATCAAAGATCAACACATAGATTTTTTCATGTGGTAAAACCCCTACAAGGAAACATCCACAACCCTAGCCAATGTGTCCACTTGGAGAAATTTATTAATGGAAAAGAAACATTTACAGAGAGATTTTTACAAGAGAGTTTCTCACAGTCGATCATTGGCAAATAACACTCCATGCTCTTTAAATAGAGATCATGGACCAATCAGGTGTTAAGCCATGGATCAATGTATGCATTAATATAGAGGAGAATATGAATCTTTGTATCACTCTATGTCGGGAACATATAGCGACCGTCGAATTTCCTAAATACAAATGTGTACTAAAGAAACACACTAAGAAACATACTTTTACCTAACGACACATTAGACCAAGTTGATCTTAACTAAATCCTAAGTGTCTAAATATCCTAATATCCTCCCTTAAGAATAACTTGGGATATGATTGAAGTATTTACAAATATGACACAATAGGAGGTGGAAGGAGGCATTAGATCCTATCCCCCCTTAATGAAAACTTCTTGAACTCTTAACATAGATTGAAGTTTGGAAAACTTCACTTATGTAAGAGACTTTGTGAAAATGTATACAACTTAATATTTTGTAGGGAAGAAGAGCACTTCAATAAATCAATCATGAATGAGATTTCTCATAAAGTGCATGTGTAGCTTGATGTGTTTTTTGCGCTGAAGTTGAACTAGATCTTTGGTGAGCTTGATGGCACCTTGATTATCGCACCAAAGGCTAGTTAGATGTTGCTTCTGGAATCCAAACTCAAAAAGGATATGTCAAAGACACAAGGCTTCCTGACTTGCATTACCCACTGCTCGATACTCTACTTTTGTTGAAGAAAGAGAAATAGCCTATTGTTTCTTATAGGCCCAAGTGACAGGTCCTGAACCTATTGATTAAGGTTGGTTGTCATTGATTTCAACCCTTGAAGAAAGACCCGTAGCACAAATGTTTGGGTAATGGACCCAATAGTGTTTGATGTAAATATGACTTGTTATTTTTTTGTCATGGTTGATAAGAAGTAAATATGGATGAACTCCAAAGTGGTCCCCTTATGGTGAAAGCCCTCACGGGAAGACGCTTTGTGGAGTAAGAGAACCCATGCTTAATTGTGGAATAATGAGATGAAGAAAAGTG
>ML795225.1:52339-66126 GCA_009831015.1 Picea engelmannii | reverse complement strand
TGCACACATCATCAAACTCATCCAACCTTGATATATAATGAAAATATGTCATTTTTTCTAAGATTTAATCATAAATTTAATTATAATATTAAAATGAATACAATGGAAAATAATAAGGAGAAACCCAAGTATCATTATGGAAATGGTATGATGGAAGGTTAATGGGACGATGAAATTTAAGGAATAGTGAAGGAAAAAGAGGATATAAATGTGACATTTCTGAGGCCCAAAAACAACCAGATCAAATATCAACACACTGATGTTTTCCTATGGTAAAATCCCTACGGGGAAACATCCACGGCCCCAACAAATGTGGCCACTTGGAGCAATTTATTAATGCAAAAGAAAAAATTGCAAAGAGATTTTACAAGATAGTTTCTCACAATCGATCATCGACAAATGACCCTCCATGCACTTTAAATATATATCATGGACCAATCGGGTGTTAAGCCATGAATCAATGTAGTTGTTAATATCGAGGAGAATATGAATCGTCAGATCACTCTATGTCGGGAACATATCATCACCGTAAAATTTCATAACTACGAATGCATACTAAAGAAACACACTTTTACCTAACAACACATTATACCAAGTTGCTCTTAACTAACTCCTAAGTGTCTAAATATCCTAACAATACTTCTAGGATGGATTGTTAGTGCAGGCCAATGTTTGGCAATGGATAGTTATACAAAAAATGTATCTCATGCTCCTAGAACATCACTTCTCTATACCCCTACAAGATATCCTCCAACATATGTTTCTACTCTTTAATTACATCCCTCTATAGATGCATTTACATTTACTGATTCATCCACTGACTAATTCTCTTCTAAGAAGAGTAATACAAAATTCCTACTTGAACTAATCAATTTCTTGGATTTGTTAGAAATTACTAGGGAGATCTTGGATTTTTGTTTGTGTGCATTGATGATGAAGGAATTTCCATCCTTGATCAAGTGTTACTAGTTTTCTCTCCTCGTGAATATTTCATCGCTCATGTACATGTAGGGGCTTCCACACCAAACACATCAAGTGGTACTATGTCTACCTCCACTTCATCAATATGGTTTGCACTTATAGTTAATTTGATCTTACATTGCTTAGTGAACTTGAGGTATAACAATTTTGTTCTTACAAGGCTTAGTGACCTTTAGCTCTGCATCCTTATTTACCCATCCCAATGGATATGGGTGATGATGGTCATGAACTTTTAATCCAATCTTGCTTACTAGATCTTCAACTGCGAGGTTGGCTTGTGAATTGGAATCAAATAAAGAATCCACCTTTCTCTTTTTTACTTGGATCTTAGTATGGAAGAGTTTAGTCATCTCCTTCTCTTTCCTGTAATGGGGGGCTACTTGGATTCACCTCCTTCTTCATTGTGGTGTAGATAATATTTTCATCTATATTTAAGCTACTCTCTACCTGGTTATCTGAATCCACAACTAGCATGTTCTTCTTCTTGGAATCCTTCTTGAGGTTCTTTCAATTCATATATGGATGTATCTTCCAACATTTATCTTCAATTCATATATGGATGTATCTTCCAACATTTATCTTCAATTCATATATGGATGTATCTTCCAACATTTATCTGAATTTATGAAGGAATGCAACATAATACACAAATAACCATGAATACAAAGATGCAACAGAAATAACACTTCATTTCATTAATATCAAAGAACTGAAATTTGTTTACAGACATAATAGAAATAAACTAGCTAGGGCGTTGGTAGATTATCTCCGAGAAGAGATGTGGCGGCTACAGGCCTCTCAACTCTGTGTTACAATGAGGCTTGAAGGCCTATATGTTATTGAGAAAAAATGGAAACCCTAAACATCCACAAACCTAACCCTAGGAGATGAAACGCCGAAATATGGGCCCCATTGGGGTAAATTGTACATCAATTTCTCGGGGCCGTAACTTTGGCATACTATCTCTATTTGATGCATATGATACATCGTTAGAAAGATATATCCAAGGACAACAACTATTGATAATGAATATCATGGTCCATAACAAACTAATATTCATCGACGAGACCATGCCCAAAAAACGTCACTTAGGGCCTCAAAATGGCTCCGGAAATTTAAGACCCGAAAAAATGCCAAAAATAGTAAATTGTGCTACAATTAAGGAAAATGAAAAACTGAAAGAAACAATGGTGGGGGTCCAAATGGAATAGGCGGGTGGCCACCAATATCCACTTGGATCATTCTTCGGATCCTTGCATTGATGTGTCATGGTTGTTGTCTTCTTATCCTTTCATTTCCACTTCTTTTTTCCCTCCTTGGAATCATCTTAGTGGTCTTTATTCTTGGAACCACTTGGTTGTCCTTTATTATTACCCATATTCTCTAGACACTACACTTGCACACAAGCATAATCAATTGTCCTAGGTTTAAAAAACATCATTTTCTTCCTTAAATGTTGGTGTAGACCTCCTAGATACTTGAGGAGTACATTTGAGTTCTTAGGAGATATACCCAACATAATGACCATTGTTTTGAACTCGATGTTGTACTATTCCACCCTCTACCCTTGTTTCTATTGGATTTATTTCTAACAAATCCACTAGTCCTCTTCATATCTAATAGAATAGAAATGGGACTTAGTGAGGATTTTAAACTCCTCCCACTTAGTTACTAAGAGTTCACCCTCCATCACAAGCACCTTTCTATGACTTTCCCACCAAGTTTAGGCATGACAATCTAAATTCAGTTGGGAAAATGAAATATATTTCTCTTCTCCTATGTTATTAACATTGAAATAAACTTTTAACTATTGCAACCATTGATTCAAATAAACAACATCAATCTCACCTTGGTAGGGTTCGATTTCCACTTTCACTTCCACTTTAAACAAATATTGGTAAGAAGTGATGGAACTGGAACCTGGTCTATCTTTCTCTAGATGTTATTCAACTCCTTTTCCGGATCTTTGTTATCTTTAGATTTATCGTTTGTGCCAACTTCTGAGTTAGAGCTACAAAACTCCCCAAAAGGTCCAAACTTGTTCTGTAGAGCTGCAATGAGGATGACCATGTTGTGAGAGATGCTAGTGACTTGTGCTTCCAGCTTTGAAAATATCTCTTTTGACTCAGTATCATGGATTGTTATTATATTCATCTGTCGTGAATATGGTTTTAATAATGATTTATTATGCCAACTCCTAGATCCTGCAACTTCCCACAAAAACCCTTAAGAAAGTTGATATGTTACCAATATAGTCTGTAAACTACTTTGGATATTCCAATAGAACAGTTTGTCACAACAAATCATAAAATATTTTGAAATCCCTTATCATGAAATGTTTTACTTTAGATTTTATATTTAATATTACTACCTGTTGGCCCTCAACCAAGTTTTGAGGAAACCTTGGTCAGGTTTGACCACTTTTTAGACTTTGACACATTGGTCGAGAAAGGAGCACCCAGGCGGAGCTGAGATCATGTATCTCACTTATTTTGTGGGATTTGTAAGGGGTTATTTAGGGTTTTGTAAGGGGTTATGGGATGTTGGCCCATGGGGTTTACCCATGATTAGGCTTTATTGTAAGGGATGGTAAAAGTATAAGTAAGAATGTATTGTAAAAGAGTAGGGGATAGTGGGAAGTGGCTAAGTGCAAGTAGTGCTGAGTTGATTTGTGCAACATAATGTGTATGTAAGGCTCTGTTCTCGATAGAGAAGTTGGCTCTATGCCTTGACCTAATTTTGGGAAGGAGGATTTGGTGCTCAATGCACAGATCTCTCATCTAGTGCGAAGCTTGACTCTATGGCTTAGTGCACAGGAGCAACTGAATGTAAGAGAATTAAGAATAATAAAGAAGATGAAATAGTTGGTGGATGTAGCCCCACACTAGGGTGAACCACGTATATCTTTTGTATTTGGTTTTCTTTGTGCTTTGTTGGTTATGTTATGAATCTACTCAGTGCCTTGAATGTTATGTATGATATATATATATGTTGTTTCTTATTGCTTTACATGTGTTAATGATGAATGAATGTTAGATCTAACTCAATGTTATGTGCTAAGTGGCAGAAATGCTTAATCTTTGTTGTTACTGCACCGATCCATATTATGGTTTTTTCTATGATGTTAATGAAGCTAATGAACTAATACTTATCATCTTCTAAGTGTTAATAGAGTACACTGCAAAGTGTTATTATCACAGATCTGTGTCCCAGCTGGATTACAAACACCTGCGTCTTGTAACCCCCCCTGTTTCTACCTCTGGTGAGACTTCGCCTTCTTCACAGGTGTTTCCAAAATGGACGATAGTTAGGGTTTTGTTGGTGTGTTGTTGAAGCATTGAACTCTGGGTCTACCCATGTGCCAACAAATGGTTCCGTTGTCGGGACCTGAAACTGTGATTGATGGGAACTAAAGTAAATAAAAGAGAAGCTTTGTGCATAGATCTGCTACTGAAGTGTGCATTACTCTGCTTGACTTGTGAAGCTCTGTGCTAAGAAAGAAATCCAATCTGAAGAAAAGAGGTAAGATCTCAAAAGAGGTAAAGCTTTGTGCTTTGATAAGAGTAAGATAAGTGAAAATTTTTGTTCTGAAAGCATGAATTTAAGTATGTTTAATAGATTTTGTCCTAGTTTGAAAGCTAGGGCATAGTTGGAAGAAAGAGTTGATCTAAGTAAAGATAATAGAAATGAATAAAGATATGTTATTCCTATGCATAGAAAGAATTTTTGTAGATTGTAGGTCCAACACTGTGATCCTAGTGCGCAGTATAAGAGAGGTTGGGGAACATACAAGATAAAGAGAGGATTGACACTATGTTATAACTGCAGAAGACCGGGACATATTGCTAAGGAATGCCCTGGTATAGGTCATATTTGTCTTTGTTGTAAAATTGTTGGCCATGAGGTTGAGGATTGTCCAAGGATGATTGCTAAAGTTGAAAGAATGAACATGAGACAAGGAAACTATGAAGGAAGTCAAGAGACTAAGAGCATGTTAGAGAATCATAAAGAGAAAGAATCAGAGAAATTTCAGACTACATTAGTACAATTGAAAGAAATGATGAATGATCACAAAGATGTCAGTTTACCATAGATCCTGAAAGTAAAACAACGCATAAGTGAAAGAATAGGAGACTTCGACATAGACTGTGTCTTGGATGAAGAAACACAAGTGAATATTATGACATAAGACACTTGACAAATTTTGGGAAATCCTACTGTGGTACATTCATTGGGAAGGATAGGCTTGTTTAAGGGAAAGATGATAACCTTATGTGGAAGAGTTACTAATGTACCTATTATTATTCATGGAACATCAACTGAAGAAAAATTTGAATTCATTAAGTTTGTTGAGAACAACACCCCTTTCCCACTTTTTCTAGGTAAGACTTGGATTGAGAAAGATCAGATCAGAAGGAAAGTAGAGGAAGAAGCTACAAAAAAGAAAAAGAAAGCACTAAGGGATTTCATAGCTAGAAAAATAGAACGACTAATAGAAGAACGAGAAGATAAGTCGAAGCAATAGAGGGCAAGAGAATTAGTTGTTGAGGTTGAAATAACGCAAGAAGGTTTGAAGGACCTATCCATGCAAGAAAGAAGAATACCCACCCTGGAATTAATAAGAGAAGGGATATTAACTTCGAACCCTTTGAGAGCACATCAACAGTGTGAAGTCACTACGCAAGGAGAAGATCAGAATAAGAATGGAAAAAGGAATACAGAAACAATTAGAGAGACTTAGATCATAGGAAAGAAGGCAAGGAAGCTCAGTTAAAAGAAAACCAAGTTAGAAAATCTACAGGAAGCTACAGAGAACAGATGGAAGACTTCACAGACTAGAACCACGCAGGAGGCAGGTTCGCAGAATTTGAACCTCGTTGGAACATCAAGACCACGTATAATGGGACTTCACCTTGGCGAAGCTATATGACCATTGGAGGCGCCCCGCCCATTAGAACGACGATCTGAAACATCTAGGAAACACATTTATGGCCGGATGGACCGCTTTTGAGACGTTGAGACCGTGTCATAACAGACATATTTGCATTGATGGAAGCATTCCTGCCCATTGGAAGAATCTGTTACGGTTCCTCACTTATTTAACCTGTTGGACGGTGCACTGGGACCACTTTTTTCCACCCGTGATTAACTAAGCCAAGAAGAGAATTGATTGTGTGTCGAGTTGTGTTATAAAAAACTAGACGTTGTTGTTCATTTGTCTACCCCGCTTACCCGTTCGCCTACCTCGACATGTTTGTTTAACAGTGATAATGTCGGGCAAACCTAGTGCATTAGAGAAGTCTGTCGAGGAATTCCTCAAGAAGTTGATGGGTGATCAATCGTTATCTGAAGTTCTACAGGTGTCATCGACTAGGGGACTACAGGATTCCCCTTTGACGAGACGTCATTCTGGCCGTGTTAACCCTGTGACTGAGAAACAAAGTAAGCACCGCGACGATCTGGCTAATGCGAAGAAGATCCCGTCGATATTACCAGAGTACATTCCACTGTTGGCTGGCACGGTTAACTGTGACAACATTCCACGTGATTATGAGTACACTTTGTTCACTACGTATATTCTGAAGGTAATACGTGTAGTCGGGATTCAGTTGGGACAGATCCCACTGCTAAAGAACATCGACTCCAATCTAGGCGACATAAAGAACTATTCTATGCTCACACCCCACTGATACCTGACGAAGACAACTGGGAAGAAGCCTCGCCTCATCTCCCAACCATGTATTAAGGTGTTGGCGTAGTCCACCGTGCTAAATGTGATGAAGATTCCCCATTTTGGTTGTCACCAGGAGGTTAACGCTTGCGTTAAACTCCTCTTGCCGTGCTATCATGAGAGATACATGTGGCTCGATTGACATATTACTGTGATTCGACGTTGATCCACCTAATTATAGGATTAAGCATGCAAGGACTTGACCCTCGTCAGTTTTATCCAGGGAAGGCCTCGAACTGCTCCCTGGCACAACGCATCAAGGAAGCTTACAGCGAAGTTGAAAAAGGAAAGCGAGGCTACAAGGTAGCCTCTATCTAGGATGGCACAGTGCGCCTCGCGTTCCAACTCATAGCTGACAAACTCGTAAGGAAGAACCACCCCACATAGGTCACCGGGTTCATGGTGGACCTCGCAGGAAAATGTGTGGAGGGAATGCAGATGAATTGGGAGAGTTACCTCGTTAATGAACTCAAGAAATATTTTCACGAAGCTTAGGATCTAGGATACRAATTCCACTTCAACTGGMTGATCGTTTTGATCACAGTTTTCGCTTGGAAAATGATTGAAGGATCCACCTTTCTGGAGATAGAACCATTGGAGTCGTTGGCCGCTAGGTTTTCTACCTTGTGGTACACCAACAATATCTTGAAGTAGTGGCCGTCCAATGTTGTGTTCCATGCATATTATCAACAACTGAAGGTTTCCATTGAAGCATTTTCACGCATGACACCGTGCACCCTGCACCAGTATAGACCAATAGCAAAGTTCTGCGCATATCCACATTTCATCTATATCACTACGCGGAGAGATGAGAACAAGGAAGAGTTATAATCATACTATAAGCTAATAGATTAATACATGGAGAAAATCACCAAGGAGTGGTCGGAGGAGTTCCTTCTAGCTGTTGCTGATGCATAACTCTCCGACACGGACACCATAGGAAGCCCCATGGTCACCCGGGTTGAGCATGTCAGACAGTCCAATGGGAAAAAGAAGAAGAAAAAGCAGGAAGAAATCCATAATATAGATATTGATGAGGAGGACAATGCCTATGAAGAAAATGGATCTGGCTTGCTAGGAGGAGGAGATGAAGCAAATGGAAAAGTTGGAGGGGATGAAGGAGAAAAGCAAGGAGAAGGAGAAGTTACACCACCGAAAGATCCCCCTGCTGAAACAGTAACACCATAGAAGAGGAAGGTCTCTCCGCAGAAACCTTCATTAAGAAGGAAGATGTGCGCTAGTAAGCCCCAGTTAGAGGCCATGCTCACAGAAGACGACATCAGTTTGGTCCGCGGAGCCATGGAGGATGCTTCCGAGGACATCTTGCATAGATATGGAGCAAAGCAGGACGAACTATATGGTAGGATCGAAAAGGAACTGAACGAAGTACAACAAGCTATTCCTTCGGTCTGTGCAGTATCTACTACATCACAGATTGCAGAATTAGGGGATGAACCAGCCCAATTGAGAAGACTTGCAAATGCGACAGAGGCTCGACTTCAGAAAGTCCGAGAAGAGAAGGAGAAGGCTATAGAAGCCTTGAAACAAGAGAAAGAGGAAGTCTTAGAGCAATTACGAGTAGCGCGGTACTATGTAACGACCTATGAAAATGAGAAAGAAGAGTTTCAAGCGATGATCCAGGAGGAAAAATCCCAGCTACACAGAGAAAAGGAGAAATTGCTCGCAGAACGGGCTACGGTCAAAGAAGTAGTGAATAAAGCATGTCACTTTCTGCCAGGCTTGGCACGTGAGGAACAAGAGTCGGTCGAGGTTCAAGTGGCGAAGCTCGCTAAGACCATCCAACAGCTTCAAGAAAGGATAACAGAGTTGGAGATCCAAGCAGTACTGAGCACCCCACAGGAGGTGCATGACCAGAGGGAGGAAACCGCTAATAACGTAGTAGGAAGGATCAGATCCCTCACCTCATAATGCAAAAAGTTGAGCGATAGAAGCACGCAGACATATGAACGCCTCGCAGAAGATCCAGAGCTAAGGAAATTGGAAGCACAGTTACATGAGGTGCAACAACATGCTTTCTCCGTGCAGGCGCAGATGAAGCTACTCACCATAGTTGAAAGAATGAAGAGATCTCAGGAACAATACGCAGTGCAGCAACAAATCACTACCCTCCAGGGCAGGGTAATGGAAGTCACGCAAAAGCTACAACTTGTGCAGGATGAAGCCTGCAAGGTGTTCAAAGAAATTGAGGGACAAGGCTCGCAATTGGACCAAGTTGTTTCATTAGTGGAACAAGGCCTGGAAGGGCTTGTTACAGAGCAGACGATCTAGGAGCTCGTTGAGCAGGAGGCTCAGGCGAAGCAGCAAGTCAAGGCAGCTCGAGGCCTTCGAAGCAACGTTTCCCAAACTTGAGTGACTCAGGACGAGTCATAGGTGAATGTTGGGGGCTTGTTAGCCCACAACCAAGTTTTGATGAAACCTTGGTCAGGTTTGACCACTTTTTGGACTTAGACACATTGGTCGAGAAAGGAGCGCGTAGGCAGAGCTGAGATCACAGATCTCACTTATTTTGTGGGATTTGTAAGGGGCTCTTTAGGGTTTTTGTAAGGGCTTATCGGATGTCGACCCATGGGGTTTACCCATGATTAGGCCTTATTGTAAGGGATGGTAAAAGTATAAGTAAGAATGTATTGTAGAAGAGTAGGGGATAATGGAAAGTGGCTAAGTGCAAGTAGTTTTGAGTTTCTTCGTGCAACAAAATGTGTATGTAAGGCTCTATGCTCGATAGAGAAGTTGGCTCTATGCCTTGACCTAATTTTGGGAAGGAGGATCTGGTGCTTAGTGCTAAAATCTCCCATCTGGTGCGAAGCTTGGCTCTATAGATTAGTGCACAGGAGCAACTAAATGTAAGATATTGAAGAATAATAAATAAGACGAAGCAGTTGGTGTACGTAGCCCCACACTGGGGTGAACCACGTATATCTTGTGTCTTTGGTTTGCTTTGTGCTTTGTTGGTTATGTTATGAATCTACTCATTGCCTTGAATGTTATGTATGATAGATAGATCTATTGTTTCTTAGTGCTTTACATGTGTTAAGGACGAATGAATGTTAGATCTAACTCAATGTTATGTGCTAAGTGGTAGAAATGCTTAATCTTTATTGTTACTGCATCGATCCATATTAGGGTTTGTTCTGCGATGTTAATGAAGCTAATGAAATAATACTTATCATCTTCTAAGTGTTAATAGAGTACTCTACAAAGTGTTATTATCACAAATCTGTGCCCCATCTTGGTTACAAACACCTGTGTCCTATAACCCCCCCTACTTCTACCTCGGGTGAGACTTCGCTTGCTTCGTAGTTGCTGTCGAAAGGGTCGGTAGTTAGGGTTTTGTTGGTGCGTTGTTGAAGCGTTGAAGCGTTGAACCCTGGGTCTGCCCCTGTGCCAACACTACCTTAGAACATAAAATTTTGAAACAAAATTGAAAGTAAAATGAAAGAAGCTAGGAAAATAATGCACCATCCACACAAATAACATAAGATGTACACTAGGAAAACCAATAAGGGAAAAACCCAACTAGAAGGTGAGGCCTATGCATTTCTCTTTTATTTTTAGTTATGAAATGCAAATACAAATAAAGTACACTCTCTATGTAGTTTCCATGGACACTATGGCCTAAATCATTGCTACATGATCTTCTAATTCCTATGTTATGTTTATATATCCCACTCTTTGATGCTCTTCTCAACTATGGAACAATAAACAATACAATAAGAATGGAATCCATTCCTTTATTAGTAGCCTAGTATTTAACATGGCCTAATAGTCATTTAGGGCTAGGGTTAGGGTTTTTGCATGCCTCAACTCTCGATTGGGGTTAGGGTTTTGGATTTGTTGATAGGTGGAAAGATTCCTCTTGGAACATGGGAGCATCACCAGATCAAGGTCCCAAAATAGGCCTATACTCGTTTACATTGGCGATTTCCACCAATATGTGGGCTAGATTGCCACTGAATTAATTGCTCCTCAAAAGGAGACTTTCGATAATGCTTTCCTAAAACCTAAATGTAATATGACATGTTAAACAAAAATAAGACTAACTAATCTATCTAAATCTACTTCCTAATATAAATCTAACTATCTCAATTGGTGTAAAGAAGTAGTTCATAGTATCCCAATTAAGAGCATAAGCACATAAAATGTTAGATGTCAAAGGGAAGATAAATTGGCGTATACGCAAAATAGTTCATTGAATCAACAAATATTTAATACAATGTATAATGTAACTTATATAATATTGCATTAACATTTCAACATCTAAATATGATCAAGGAAAATAAATATGAAAATCCAATTCAAGAAATAAAAATAGCTTCAAATTTCATAAATGAATAATACAACATATTCATGGAAAAGTACTAGAACAATCCAAACACTATTACTTTGAATATATTTTCACTAATTAACAACTTTATACAAAATCCAAAATCTTGTATTTAATTTAGACAACATTATACAAAATCCAATATAAAATAGTAACATATGCAATAGACATACAATAGACATGATAACAATACACAATTCTGACTCCTTATTTCAGTCCCTCCTTTTAAGGTCTTCAATCCTTCGATGAACACCTTGACAATATTGCACAAGTCTTTCTCCTCTAGATGATTGTGCCCTATGAATGTAATTTCAAAATAACATCTCAACGTGAGCTCCTTTCTCCTGGTCCAACCTCATGGAGCTCCTCCACTTAGTGCTTTAATGAGAGTCATATTTATACAACAAATTTAGATAACCCAAAGAGAGGATCACTCCATTATTTTCTTAACTAATTTTGCAAATAGATAAATTATTGAACTGAATGATTTTATTGCAACCATAAGAGGGTTTGTTTTCTTTGCAGTAAAAATGTGTTTTTCATCGGGTGAAACCATCTAGTACCCTCCTCCACGATCTAGAGCTATCATATGTTCTAGTAATATCATATTATTATTTTAATTGAAACTTCTTTTTGGACATTGCTTCATTCCTTTGCAGCACTATAAAGTTTCCCCATGCACATATGATGGTATCCAACGTGACTGAAACCTTTCTTTTCCTATCATTAAGTAGAGCACAATATCCTCTCGTGCTTCCTTGTGGCGCACTATCCTCCTCCTCATAATGACCAACTACAAACTCCGTGCAAAATTAAACAAAACTTAATTAACTCATTTTAACTTTACACCTATAACTATACCACGCCTCTCGTAGACATCAACCAGGCCTATATTTACAATTTCATATTGTTTTTATGAACTCACAAATTTAATTTATTTTTTCTTTCTTTATGTTGTTTATTCCTTTTTGTAATGATTCTCCATAAATATTTGGTAATATGTGTTTATTTTATTTGAGTAAGGGAAAACCAATGCACCTGAACCTTTAAGTAATTATGTAAATGTTGGCTAAACATTCATTTTTTTACTTGAGATGTACAACTTAAACATACGTAAAAGAGGATGAAGAAGTTTAACAAGTGCCCCTACAACAAGATTATGATCAATCATTCAAGTGAAGTGATGAAGTTTTAACAATTGTGAAACTAATAAACTAAAATTCTATCATAGAATATTTTAAAAGCTGATGTCTTTTCAATATTCTTGTTTGACATGTTTGTTATAAAAAACCTCTTAATCTTAATTATCAATTAGTGCACTTCAACCAAAGCATGTTTATTTTAATAGGAATCTTCGGTCGTAAAAAATGCTAAGTGATGTGCTTACTCATGTAAAATTTTGGTCATTAAATGTTTTTCTCAATTGTAATGAGTTTAATAAGAATCATAATCAAATTTGTCAACAAGCAAAATATTGTTTAAAATAATTTTTTAATAAAAATAAGAGCTTCATAAAAATTGATGTCTCACTCAAAACGAAAACTATCAGGTTGTTTCCATTCTTTAACAATCATTCCTTTAAGGCACAAAATGAATGCATATGAAGAAACCTTAATTTAATTGATTTTATTTTGCCAAAGAATAGAATTATAAAAAGTGTATGATTTTTAAACAAAAGTTCAAGGATCGTAAAAATGATTCATTGTGCAAATCCCAAAAGTGTCAACTCACTTCTAGTCCTTGATATGTACTATTCTAAGTAGTGAATCAACTATTTTAAAATTTGACTTTTAATTGAATTATTTATGTCCACCAAAATGTCCAACTAACTCATTTATGCACCAAATACTAAATCTCGATGAAAATGGAGAAACATAATGATAACCCAAATTTAAGAAAACCGAGGCATGGAACCACTTTGAATAAATTCATATGAACATACAAACAATGTTGAATGATTAGAGAACAAAAACGCAAATGGTGCAACCATTATTCATGTGAGAAAATTGTGATGAAACAACTTGCTTTCATGATGCAAAAAGCTTATTACCAAATCTGTGATCATTATGCATTTAATGATTCCTTACTTCTACTCAAAGTAATCACACTAATGGTTCCATTTCAAAATCAGCACACCATCAAGTCATCATCCCATGAAAGACAAACAAAAAAGAATTAATCTTAAGAAACACTCGAGAATGAATAATCGAGAAAACAAATAACCATAAATGATCTGTTCAAATGAAGCAAGAAAAAATCAAATGCAAGCGAAGGAAATATTTTCCAAAATTCAATGGGGGGACCCTTATTTTTGTAAAAATTTAAGGGGATTTGTTGAGGCCTGAACAAATAAAGACACACTGGGCGAAGCAATTATCTTTGTCTAATTTACTTAAAATATTATTCGCACCTAATATTAAAAAACAAGCTCAATGATTGTAAATATATATCTATTCATTATGGGTACCACCATATGTTTATGAATTTAAAAGATATCCTCACTAAGCATAAACATTAGGTAGCTAACATACCACCTTTTCAAGCCAATTTGTGATGTTGATTTTCCTTATCTTTTAATCCACAAATAATTGATTTAAGGCATGACCTAGGGCCTTCACTATGGGTGTGTAAACAGTTTCCTATGTGTGTTCTTAATCTCTATTTAACCCATAATTGCTTCACTACCCGCAAGCGTCTATAGCCCTAACGAAGGTGCCTTAGTATCATACA
>ML795225.1:13053-31400 GCA_009831015.1 Picea engelmannii | reverse complement strand
TCTTGATATATACATTGAAATATATTCAACAATATATATACACCTACCGCAACAGACTGGTTATTGATCACCCATTTTTCTCTTCAAATGGTTGTTTTAGCTCTCAATACTCTAATTCTGATTTCAGAACTGACAGAACTGAGTGGATTGATGGGATGAATGAAACCCAAAGCATGAGATGCAAGTACATTGAATTTGTTGGGAATGGAGCCAACGCCCTTTATGCCATGACAATGTTATGGCGTCCACACTGTAATGATTTCTCCAACCAACCACCTATCAACTTCAAAACAAATGATTCAACTGGGAACACCACTCACCCAGAATTCTGAAGATTTTCATCCACTCATTGAATGTGCCTGCGAAGATACTTGTGACATGGTATGTTCCGTGAACTAATTATAAAAGAAATAGATTCACTAAAAACACCATTACTACCTTGCTTGAAACGGTTTCATTCAGCGGATATATACATCATAGAAATAATTGATCGAGAAAGCTAATAGTTTTTTGGGATCTTCCCAAAAGAATGACCAAAAACGAACAAATGAAAAGTTAGAAGATATCCTTGGCGATCAGCGAATGGAATTTAATCTCCGTGAACTCATTTTCTGTCAGTGAAATTCTGTCTGTGGGGTCTATACATGCCCCTTGCAATTCTTACCGCGTGTGCCAAAATAGTTTCCATTGCAACTCTCAATTTAGTCCACCTACCTCAACACCAACTTTCAACTAATACTACTATACAACGTAGTGAACTTTCAACTAATATTATTATACACCGTAGTCTAAATGTTCTAAGAAATAACTATACAACCCCCTTACACTGATTAATTTCAAGCACAATGACAGACTCCAAAGCCTTCTCTAGAAGGGTATAAGCTCAACATCTAGAATGGAGTACCATCCCTGGCAAGAGAGGATAAAGGGATCCCTGGCAAGAGAGGATAAAGGGAATGGAGTACTTTAACCAGCATTGCAAGAGAGGAGATCCTCCTTGTGGTGTATTTGGAAAGATGTCTTCAAAAAAATGTAAAATATATACAATAAAATTAGAATTATATAAGCAATAAATAAAAGATATGGCTATTTCAATGGTCAACACTCCAAAATAAATCTAAACTTAAAACAATTATAGTGAGCCTATGTTCCACTTTGTAACTATTTTTTTGTAGTTTTAATGTTTTAATGGAAATAAAAAGACATACCATCCAAAGTTTTAACTACTTTGAAATAGATTACAAAGTTGTGAGACTTTTATGGTATTCTACAGTCCTCTACAACATGCTTCTCTCTCTACCCTATTAGCTTCTCCTCCACATCCCTATTTAAACTATGGAGCAATTTCTTCCATTTGCTAAGTTCTTGATGGCTAGAATTAGGGTTAAGTTTAGGTTTTCAAAACCTTTTTGGGACCTCTATGATGCTTCTAGAAGTCTATAATAGTTTATCACATGTTACTAACTCCCAATATCAAAATTATAGTGAGTTGACATGGTCACCACTTAGACATGTGGCCAATATTTGGACCATTATCTTCTTGAGTCCATAACTTACTCCATTTTACATGGAGAATAGCTCATTGGTGTTATACTTGTATTTTCCACCATAGGCCTTGCAATGATGTTATTAGATGTTATGAGGATGAAATTACATAATTGAGCAAAAATCTCATAATTATTTCATAAAGAAATTAATTATGTTGTCATAATTGAGCATAAAACTTGTGCACGACTTGTAATTGCTTAGTTCACATGCCATGAAGCCTACCTATGACTTGTATCCACCTAATTCACATGCCATGAACCTATCTTCAAGCCTCTCTAAATTCCTATAAGAAGAGACCAAATCAAGGGGATGGAGAAATCTAGAGTTTGAGCATTCTCATGCTAGTGAAATATAGCAAGTCTATTGAGAGAGTCTTGTTTCCATCTTGAGTGAGTGGAGTGTTGGGAATAAAACCTTTAGAAAGGATTATCCTAGGTGAGGTAGGCCTTCTTACCCATACTATGATGTGAAGATTTTTTCACTTATTCCCACCTAGTGAGAGAGGCTAAGGAGGAAACCAAAGGAGATCGAAGTTGGAGAGTATAGAAATGGTGTCTCAAGGTATTTATTTGATGTACTCTTTTATTACTAATATAGATCTATGGTTATTTCCCCCTCCAATGCTTGTGTTATTCATGTTTGTCTAAATTCATGTTCAAGTATTGGTACATCTAACTATCCTTGAGTAACTAGATTATATTGAATTAAATACAAGTATCCTTTTGTGTCAAATAGATTTGAGGAAGATTTATTTGTTTCTTTGTGTGCAAGTGATAGGTTGAATAGGTTTCTTAGAGTCAGGATCTAATGAGCTTCACCAAAAGGGTAATGATTGGACAACCATCAAGAATAAGGTATGCATTCATATTCTCACTTCTAACATTGATTGTATGTGTGTAATTAGATATGGGGTAAATCCATAGGGATCTGTCCTATGATTTGCCATTGTTTGTAATAAGGCCAATGAGAGAACTTGCTTATGGTGTAGGAAAGTTACTCTACAATAGAATTGGTGACTCCATTGGGGAAGAACTTTATTTTCTTCCTTGGTTTTCAAGGAGTTTTCATTAAAAAGAGGGAAAAAGAGGCGACAAACTTCAGAATGGTTTTTGTAACTTTTTGTGTAGAATTTGAACAAAACCAGTTGTAGATATGAGATCCATTAAAAAAATTAGCCAAATTTATAAATAAAAATAAAAACTGCCAAATTGGAGTCTCGAAAGTGGATTTATTGTCGATTTAAATTCAATTGTTTTTCTTTTGACATAGAGCGTAGATTTCTTCCAAACTAATGCCATTAGATAGAGAACTTTCAGAGCTTTGATTTGACATATTATATGATATGTTTCTGATCAATATTGAGCAAGGATAATTTTAAGGATGGAAATTTATCTCAAAATGTAGAAACCTTAACATATCTTACTAGTGCTTATATGCAAACTATAAAAGGAGAAACACTTTAAAAAAATGGAAATTGAAGATTTTTTTTGGGAAAAGCATGGAAAATTAGTCCATGGGTGAAATTTAGCCCCTAATTTTTTCCCTAATATTAAGCGCATTATAACCCTTGCAAATTTCTACTCTCAAACTATAAAAGGAATTGCATCTCTTTTGACTTACGAATAATGACCTTGTTAAAATTAAATTAGATTTCATGTTTTAGATCTAATTGTGTTTTGCATTATTTGTTTTATTTATGTCATAAGTGAAATTAGAAAAAAAAATTGCATTGCATAGTAATTTCTTTTGAGCTTTTTTTTTTCATTAAAAAAGTTGTATTGGAGTAGTAGCTTTGAGTATTAGATCTAAAATCTTTATGGGGTGCATTGGTAGTCTCATTTGTATTGAGTGATCGTTGGTTTATTTTTAAGTTGTGAAAAAGAAAACTCTTGTCCCTTTCAATGATAGTTTTCATCAAAAGGAAAATAGATGTATTGCTTGCATTTTCATGTTTTGAGTTTTTTTGGATTGGAAAGAGCCTACAAACATTATTGAATCCATTTCATTACCTTTTGAGTAATCAACATCCATTAAAAAGAAAAGCTCTTAATTTAAAATCAATTAAATATTTTTCTTTTTAGAAAATCAACATAGATTATGGCTTAGGGCCTTGGTGTAGTATCAGAGAGTGAGCTCTCCAAGGCCATGAAACAAAAACTAGGAATTGATTAATGAGTGGAAAAATCTATTAGTAGCAAGGATCACTTGTCAGGAAAACACCTCTAACCTAGATCTCAATCATGAGGTCGCACTAGGGAAAGTGGAGTGATATCCCCTCTTCACTTGTTTTGGTTTCTATTGGACTACTGTGTGTATGAGGGTTATAGAGTGAAGTGGCATCAATTCTCTCTAAAATTTCAAGCTTTGTTTCCTTTCTCATACGTGAGGTCCCAACCCATGACTATTTCGCTCGGTCATTGATTATGAAGTGGTAACCATAGTCCTTCCCATATTCCTATGGCACTTTGATTTCCCAATAATAATATATACCTCGTTTATAAGAGTTAAGTATAATATATGTTAATAAGATTTTGTGTTTTTATCCTTGACTATGCTCTCGAAATTACAGGGTTGGAGTGATCGATGCCCATTTGAATCGACCTTTCCCTAATCAACATCCTGCCAAAATTATGAGGTTGGAAATATCAATGACCATTTTTTACCACCTCCCCTAGTAGATAGACATTGCTCTCGAAAATACGGGGTTTAGTGATCGAGACCTCATTGACCGACCTTACTAGGGAATCACATGGGTGACTACAAGTGGGAAGTGCTTGTGGAACTTGAGATAGATATTGAATATCCCCCACACCTTCGTTAACTAGGTCTTGGGGACTTGACATCCTTCAAGGGTTTGGGTTTTGGAAGGCCCCTTTGACCAAAAGATTTCATGTTGAAGCCAATATTTGCTAGGGTGTGATTTGTATTTCTAGGTGTCTAGCTGGCCATAGGATAATTTTTTTCTTGGATTAAAACACAAATTTTCACTGTGGCTAACAAAACTCTTCACTAGTCTTATAGACAGTGATGAATTCCTCCTAAAACAAAGGAACTACTCACACCTAGGTGGCATAGGGTGTCCATAGTAGACGACACTATCCTAGTAGCCTTTGAAATCCATTCATCAAATTCATAAGGGAGTGAACATGTGGGGGTAGAAGTTGTTGACAAAATCCCTCCATCCAACTTTAACCCCCCTTTGATTGGACCTTTAGACCCTTTACTCATTCAGGTGAGTAGATCATTCAATGATTCTTTTTCCTACTATAGTAATCCTCACACAATGTTAGGTGTGAGTGGTTCATCTAGCATGGGAGGACCTACTCCTACTTCACCTAGTACGATGGGAGGAGTCACAATGGCTTCTTCTTTACCATCTATTAGTGCGATATCTTCTCCCACACCTATGCCTATGATATCCATTTATTCCATTTGGGGAATACCATTGGTCACGTCATTTCCTTCCAATATTTTGTCTAACATTGCTTTCCCACTGTATCTACACCAGTGCCCATATCCATATTTTTTTTTGGTGGTGGGAAAGGACTTGGTTTTATTGTTGGAACAATATTTCCACCTATTTATGGTATTCCTATAGGTGGCTCAAAAAGATTTAATGTTGGTTTTTCCATTTGGTTGGAGTTTCAACCCTAGGTCTAGTCCTTCCACTAGTGTTGTTACCAACACTGGGGGCACTAATTTAGTTGGGGGCACCAATGTATCTGGGCACCAATGTTCCTAGAAGTAATAATGTGGGGGGAGAACAAGGTCCATCTAGGTTGCAAGTCATTTCTTCTTTCTATCATAACCCATTCAACAACACAAAGTTACCATTCTTGGCAACTTTGAATCATCCCAATCTATTGAAGTTGATGAATGACCCCATAAAAAACCACCCTTGGTGACTAGAAATTCCCACTAAGTTACCATTTGATATCCCAAAATTTGATGGTAAACATGGAGAATATCCTTCTACACACATTAAGACTTATCACCTTTGGTGTTCCTCAAACTCCTTGGTGGACAATAGTATACAATTGAGAATTTTCCAATGTACCTTGATAGAAAGTGATGCCAAATAGTACATTGAGTTACTTGGTGCTTAGTCTAGTGATTTTGCATCTTAGGCCATGTCATTTTTGATGCATTTCCAACTAATAATTTGGTATGAGAAGGGACTAGGATTTTGATGTCATTATGTCAAAACACTACCACACATATCTCAGATCATATTCATGAATGGAGATGGTGGTGCAGGCTCATTAGAGCTGAAATCCTAAGCCAATTGTTAACATATTGGTTTGTTAAGTCGTCACTACCACCCATTTCCAAATACATTGCTATGTCAAGGGAAATTACCGAGGATAAGATAATTTTATGTGTCCAACATTTAGATCTAATCTATTCTCAACCTAGCACACTATACAATATAATTCCTCATGCTCTAAGTCCATCAATAGATCCCATTACAATATATTTACCAGTGGGAAGGCACAGAGTCGAGTGAGCTTGGGACAAGTGTTCTGGAGCATGTCATCTGCAAGACAATGATAATCTCTTTGAGGCAGGTATACCCATGATCAAGATGAATTGAGCATGGTTTCCAATCAAATACACTGTAGATCCATGTCATATAAATGTCTATATAAAGTGTATCCGTGAGAAATACACAACGGATATACATCTCAAAATCAATTGAAGTTATATAAGTACAATATAATATACATCTTCAAGAAGCATTGACACCTGCAGCTGGAGATGAGGACTTCATAGCTCAATCAACAACTTCAAGATCTTCAAAACTCAGGTAGGAGTACAATAAGAGTGTAAGACTCACTACCATGAGGTATTCAACATGCCATCGGGGAAATACTGGAGGATCTTGATCTTCAGGCACATAAATTTATTGATTTTGAATCTGAAGTTGACTGGACTCTCGATATGGCTGACTCATGAAGGTAAAGAGATAAATTGTAGAATGCTCGACTCGGGTTGGATAAAACCTCCCTTGGACAAAAGAATGAAAAAAATGGTGAGACTCGGGAAGCTGAATATTGACATAAGTCTATGATACATGAGGCACCACAAACTCTCCATATGTTTGGAAGAGTAACCAAATGGAGGAGGTCACAACTCTATGTAACGAGAACAACTTCCTAAGGTCATACTAGATCCCAATGCTTGGAGAACAAATGGAAGGTTGTGCTTTGTCCAAGGGAGACTATCTTGCTGCCGAAAAAAGAATGTGTTAGTTAAAAAGAGAGGTAGTGGGGGTGGGGGCGCATAGGGCCCATAGTGATAATAGTGGAGGCCATTCAATGTAAGGTGGAGTAGGTCCACTATATTATTAAATAAGGCCCACTATATTATTAAATAAGGCCCACTATGGTAGTTAGATATAATAAATGGGTAGTTAGATATAATAAATGTAAGAGGAATTCTTAGAAGGTTCTACTTCTAGAAGATTCCTCCTCTAGAGTTTTCTTAGGTGATGGTAGCACTATTTAAAGGGGTTCAAGCAATGTAATGGGACATGAAGATAAACATTGTATTTGGAGTTGAAGCTCATTAGGAGGAATCCCCCTCAAAGAGGCAAGTGAACAGGAGAGGATCCCTTCCATAATATGATCCATTGTATGGTGTTTCCCTACCCTAAGGGTTTGATAATAATAAAGGATATTTTTCTTATTGTTCTTGTATATATGTTGTGGTGTTTTTAGTATTCATTGTTTGGTTGGTAAAGAACATTGTAATGATATTTGCATTAAGTAACTACATCTGTGAATAATAACTAACCATATCAATTTAACCCTTTTTGTTACTGTAGTCGAGGTCCCTCAGTAGTGGCCTACATGTCGTGGAGAGTACCCAAATAGACGTACAACATGCCAGAGCATGCATATTGAATCAACACCAAGAAAGGGCCTAAAAATTGAAGCAGATCTAGACATGGATGAGCCAATCAACAGAATTCTAAAAACTACAAAACAAAAAAAGAAGTGATTGTATATATTATGAGAAATATGTATAATGGAAACATATTTTGAAAGGTAAAACTATTGTCTACAAGTTAATAGAAGATTTTCATTTATTATGGAAAATCAAAACTTTATATCCTAATATTCCATCATATGATAGATATATAGAGCTTGATATAGCTTCCAGAAAAATGGTTAAAGCCTAAAGAAAAAATGTTTGGAACTAGCCAAGCTCATACCTTGTTAGGAAATTTTACCAAATGTATTGTGTTCTATACATGTTTGTACTTTGTTCTATACTATGTTCTATACATGCCTATATTATGTTCTATAAGGGAAATGAAAACAATGACTTGGTTTTAAAAACAAATATTTAGTTGTTGGGTATTTCATCATCAGTTGGCATTCTTGGCTTCATGGTTCATCTTTATAATGACATACTTAGAATTTACGGGATAAAGAATGGCATTTTCATGGAATAAAGAATGACATATTAATATGTTTATGGAATAAAGAGTGCCATTTTTTTCTTTGATAAAAATATGGTATAGATGAGCTTATTCTGTAGAGGTATGTATTTTAGAAAAAATATGCACATATGATGGTGTTCATAGGAATATGAATGAAAATAGATGTTGATACAATGTATAAGATGGATGTTTACACCATAACTTCAACCACGGAGGAAAACAAAGAAAGATGCACATTTTTAATGGAATATATACAACAATATGGGGTAAGCGTCATCTTTTAAAAAGGTTGTTTATCACATATATAATATTTGTTTCTACCTTCTTATGGATGAATGTTATATATTATGTATGTACAAAAACACATATCTGGACACACACACTCTTTCTTTCATTTACCTTTAAATTTTGTTTTGCTACTTTCTATGCATGAATCATACTATGCCACTTTCAATTACTTTCCAGTAGATAGATTGGGTATGGGGAATTGAGAGTTATGTCAAGGGGGGAAGGGCCAAATGCTCTTCCACCTTCATGTGGTTATCCCTATTCAATAGAGAATAAAGTATTCTCAAAACTAAGAGAAGTTCATTCACATATTCAATTTTTCACCGTACATGGAACAATGTCAATTACTTCATCCTAAATCTTGTATCACTAAATTTGGAGGTATATAGAAGCATGGGTGTGCATTTCCATTGGCTCACTTTCTATTGTTTTGGTCTCTCAATTTACACGGTAGAATTTTCCCCTTTTACACACCAACCACTTTTATGTTTGCAAATGAAAATCTAAATATGTAGGCAGGTGTAAAATTATCTAAGACACACTCAGAAACTTGAGTCACTCAAATTGCAGGTGTGTAAAGACTCGGGCGTGCATTTTTGTGAAGCCTAGTGTGCATTTCTACACAAATGCAAAAATTATAGTGTAATATCAAAACAAGTATTTTTCTCATTTAGGTATTCCATTTTAGTCTTTCTAGAGGCTCGTATATGTTGATATGTTTGTTTATTTACTTAATTATTATTCATTCATATAACCTTGTATTCTATGATGATTTATGTAGGTATTCATAATGGAAATGCAACTAACAACTATTCTGTATGATGTGTTTGTCAATCTCCTACCTCATTGAGCTCATGGACAAGGGTAGTTGGTACTAAATTCTAGGCACAAATCACCTTAGTATACAGTCTTTATGGTTTACAAAAAATTTGCAATCCTGTAACTTGTAACTTGTAAATTAACAACACCATACATGGATTTTTCTTCCTAGGGCATGCATTTCTCATCATGCCCTATTTTTATACACTTTTTTGCATTTACAAGGAAAATTTTATCCTTTATCCACAACATAGAGTTTTTGGTTTCAAAATGCACAAATAAAGTAAGAATATATGTAAAATGATAATCCATAATCCATAATTTGAATCACTGAATTTGGAGTTCATATGAGTCTTAAGCCTGCATTTTATAGTAAGATGGTTTTACCCTCCATTTTACAAAAGGTTTGGAATCTTGGTTCGAGGTAGAAGTCCTTAGTCATTTTAAAATGCACTTTGTATGATATATATCGATTCAAAATGTTATTAACTTCACCCAAAAAATTAGATAACTAAATTTGGAGGTATATAGAAGCATGGGTGTACATTTCCATTAGGTCACTTTCTACTATTTTGGTCTCTCAATTTACAAGGCAAAATTTTCTCCTTTTACACACCAACCAATTTTATGTTTGCAAATGGAAATTTAAATATGTAGACATGTGTAAAACTATCTAAGGATCGAGAGAGAGTGTAGATCTCGAAGGAGAGATGAAAACCCTAGAGAAACCCTACCCTGCATGAATCGTTTCCCCGATAGCCAAAATGGTCACACAAGAGACACAGGCCAGAACTGATACACAACAACTGACCACAAAGGATGAACCCAGAAGGGGGGGGGAACCCCCCTCGTACTGGAATGTTGTAGAAAATGACAAAGAAGGATTGTGTGCCAAGCGGCCTACTTTTGAACCACCGCCGCACCTGAGAGATCATCTCCTAGCCAAGGAACAAGGATTCAACAAAGCAATGGATGTTGAGCCAAGCATGTCTCATCCAAAATCATATTGAGGATGGGAACCAGGGAAATGCATTTCCCAATATGATAAACCACCACGATATCTCATAAGCTCAACCAGGGTTGGGGAACACACCCAGTTCATGAGGGAGCACGCCCTCATCGACAAGTTTCAGGGTCTTTGGCCTTCAGAACGAGATCTCATGAGATAGATTAAACACTGGTGGAACCCAAGGGATATTACGAAGTGCAGCTCAGCTCCAAGGGGTTCTTCACGATCATCCTTTACAATCTGGAAGATACAGATATAATTTTTGATAATGGGACATACTTTTACAACTCAGTTAGGTTATTCCTTCTATTCTGGACGGATCGCTTCAGCCCAGAGAAAGAAGATTTCACAATGGCTCTAGTTTGGATAAGGCTATACTTCCTGCCGAAGGAATTATGGTTGGAGGAAATCCTAATGGGTATAGGGAAAATGGTGGGAAGATATGTTAAATCCTTGGAAGCGACAAAGCAGAGAAAATACACTTCCTACGTTGGGATCTGTGTCTACATGGACATATCAAAGGATTTATCGGGATCAGTAACCCTAGAATATTAGAATGAGGACTGGAATCAAACGATGGATTACGAGTATATTCCCTTCCGCTGCAGGAAGTGCCACGAGGATGGCCACATTTTCCGTGACTATCCCTTGAATTCCCAGAATCCTAAAGTAGGAGAGGGGAAGAAAAAGGATGGCTTCACCATGGTCACAGGCAAAAAACGACATCCACCTAGAAAACAGGCTCAAGATAATGCTTCGAAAATATCCACTAAAAACTCCTACGACATTCTTAATCAACTCCCGGGGGAAGAGGAGGTCAAAGATCCACACAAAAAAGACAGTTAGGAAAAGAAAAAGGGTAAATCCAAGCACCAAACTGAAATAGGCAAAGATGACAACCAATACATAGGCCCTGCAGGCAAGACATATGTGGGTAAGACAAAAGAAAGTGGGGACACTCTAATGCAGCTTGATGAGAAAAATCTGGTGGACATACATCTCGAAAAGCTGGAGGAAGCCTTCAATCGAAAGGATCTGCAAACCATCCTAGTGGAACAACTCATAAAGGTTCACAAATTATTCATTGACTCCACGGTAGGCTCGACCTCATGACTAGTGATATCCTTAGACCTAGCCACTGAGCTCAAATGAACCTCCCATGAAAGCAAGAGATGAGGGCATAAATCTACACAACAAATCATCAAGGAAGTGGGAAATTTCATGCTCAACTCGGGGCAGATCCAGAGACTCATGGAGGGATATCTCCATCCACCTCATAACTCATCATGATGAATATCATAACATGGAACATCAAAGGGCTCAATGGAATATCCAAGCAGAGGAATCTTCGAGACAGTATTCGTGTTGAGAATATGAACATTCTCATTTTGCAGGAAACAAAATGTGTTGGTGAAGAAGCGACATATATTTTTCGATGTTGTTGGAGAGGATGTGACTCCCTTTATACAGACTCCAATGGAGTGGAAGGAGGTCTGGAAATATTGTGGAATCCAACCACAATCATCATAGATCAACCTTTATAAATAGTTGGCACTCTTACGACTCACTTCAAAGTCATAGGATCAACCAAAGAAGGCGTGATCACAAATGCGTATGGGCCTCAAAGTGCTCAGGAAAAAGAACTATTTTTGAAGAGAATAGCCACCATCAAAACACTGCTAGGTTCACCCAATTGGTTGTTGGGGGGTGATTTCAATATTGTCCTAATGTTGGAAGAAAATACAGGAGACACCAAGAGGCTCAATCAAGATAGTGGTAAGTTCTTATGCCTCATAGACCAACTGGATTTAATAGATATAGAAACTAGAAATGGCATTTTCACCCGGTCCAATCGCAGATCCGGGCATCGGCATGTTTCTTGCAGACTTGATCGTTTCCTCATTTCAGAAGCCCTATTATTGGAGGATCTCGTCACTGAGGCCAACATCCTCCCGAAACCAAGCTCAGATCACTAGCCTGTTTTGCTTTGTCTTGATGACGGGGTGACACCCAACCTTAAACCCTTCAGATTTGAGAAGTTTTGGCCCTCTCACCTAAACTTTCAAAATCTTTCAGAATCCTGGTGGAAGCAAGCATAAATAGATCATGGAACATGCATGTACAAATTCCATCAGCGGCTCAAAAACTCTAAATCACAGCTAAATAGATGGAATAGGAATGTATTTGGGAACATCCTACAAAGAATGTAGGAAATCGAGCAATGCCTGGAAACCTTGCAAAAGATCTTCATTACTGGGGACAAAACAAAAACATTAATGAAGGAAGAGGAGGAACTCAAGGCATAACTGGATGAGATAAAGGAACAAGAGGAAATACTCTGGAGGTAGAAATCCAGGGTACAATGGCTTAAATAAGGTGAAAAGAACACTAAGTTTTTTCATTGATCCATGGTGCACCATAGATACATAAACATAATCACCCAACTGGAGGATGCCCATGGAAATCCCATCAGGGACCATGACAGTATTGCAGAGGAACTGATCAATTACTACAAAGACCTCCTAACATATCCCATTGGCGATAGAATTCCAACGATCCACAAAATCACCAGGAACATACCCTCCCTAGTCACTCAGGAACATAATGAAGCCCTGACGAGACCCATCACCCAAGAGGAGGTGGATCAAGCAGTTAAATAAATTCCCCCAGGTAAAGCTCCAGGTCCAGATGTGCTCACGACAAACTTCTTCCATTAATGTTGGCCAATGATCAGAGAAGATGTCTGGAAAGTGGTGGAGGAATCAAGAACTTCAGGGAAAGTTCTCTCAGCCTTCAATGCCACCTTCCTCACGCTCATCCCGAAGGAGGAAAGGGTAACACATCCCATGCAATACGGACTGATATCCCTCTACAATGTCATCTACAAAATTATCACTAAGGGCATTGCCATGCATCTCGAACCAATTCTGCCATACATCATCTCCAAAGAGCAAGTTGACTATGTGGAAGGCATGCAAATCATGGAAAATGTCATCCTATCTCATGAAGTCATCCATTCGCTGAAAACAACAAAGACTCCAGGTATGCTCATTAAACTTGACCTTTCCAAATCTTTTGATAGAATCAATTGGAAATACATGCACTCCCTCCTTGAGGCCTTTCGCTTCGACATTCTCTGGGTGGTTTGGATCATGAGGCTCACTTCCTTAGCTGTCTTCTTTATCTTAGTCAATGGAGTGCCCTCCCAACCCTTATCTCCAACCAGAGGTATCCAACAAAGGGGACCCCCTCTCCTCCTTTCTCTTTGTCATAATGGCGGAAGGATTGGGGTGCTACCTCAAGGCCTTTGTTGTGGAAGGCTCCCTTAAAGGTCTACCCTTGTAGAACATCGAACCAAATCCCTCCCACAACCAATTTGTCAATGACACTCTTCTAATGAACACACCGACATCCTAGGAAGCCACTAAGCTCAATTCAATCCTCACAGACTTCGCTAAAGCTTTAGGAATGGCCTTAAACCTTGATAAATCAAAACTCTATTTCGTCAATACCCCAGTGGCTATCCAAAATCATATCTCTTGACTTCTGGGAATCCCCAAGAGCTCCTGTTTGTCCAATTATCTAGGAGTCCCACTCACAGGGGAGGCCGCCCATAACATATCCAGGGACAACCTACTGCTCTCCATCTCCAACAGGCTCAACAAATGTACCTTCAGATCACTTAATCTTGCAGCTCGACTAGTTCTTTTGAAATTTGTTCTCCAAGCTCTGCCAACCTACCTCTTTACTACTCTAGCAACACCCCAGTCTGTCATTAGAGCCATTAGAAACATCCAACGCAACTTCATGTGGCATGGGCATCACCCAAACAAGAAGTGGGCATTGGTAGGATGGGACAAAATATGCAGGCCTAAAGCCTTAGGGGGACTAAGGCTTCTAGATCCAGGAAAACTAAATCCAGTAATGGGGGAAAAAATGTGATGGCGATGGCTTAAGGACCCCACAAAACTCTGGGAAATAATATGGAAAAGGAAGTATGCTGCCACTACCAGAGAAGAGCAGCTAATTAGATTCAATGATCATGTTCAGGGATCCAATATCTGGAACACGACTTGGAACAATCAAACGCTTATACAAAAGCATGCCTTTTGGGATATCCGTAATGGAGAACACTCCCTATTCTGGAAAGACTCATGGAAACAACAACCACATATAACCACCCTTGAAGACCTCATCCCCTTACATCAACAAATGCAATCTGGGGACTCCCTGCATGTGAAGGATCTATGGAAAGAGAATGATCAACATCGGCCCTGGCACAGGATGAAGACTGAACCTCATGAACTTTACATTCAGAAAGAGCTGGATCTATAGGCCTGGAAAGATTGTGCAAATAAGAGGAAAATGCACATCATGGAGGGCCTATATATACTTAGATGGGGGCACTCCACAACAGGAAATTTCTCAATCAGAGAAGCTTGTTATCTACAAGAAAATTACCAGGAGCAACCAAGGGAACTTATCTGGGGCAAGAGCTGGAATCCAAGATCCTGGTCGAAAGTGTCCATCTTCTTATGGATCACCATCCAAAATCACATACTCACTTGGGACAATCTTTAGAAACGTGGATTTATATGCCCCTCAATATGTCCCCTCTATCAGCAACATGAAGAAACGATGGAGCACATTTTCAACCTCTGCAAATACAGTGAGATCATTTGGGATATGGGAACACAATTAATGCATCACTCCAACAAAAATCGAGCTAGCATCATAAGCACAGTGGAGAATTAGGAATCAATTTTGTTTCAAAATACAATCTTGGATCACATCTGGCGACTTTTACCTAGATTCACAATGTGGAAAATATGGAAAGAAAGAAAAAAAAGGATTTTTCTCTCGATTACCTCCCCCACTCTCTCAACCTAGGAAATAATTATGAACCTAATACGGGAAATGATTAAGAGTGGGTAGTGGTCCCAGGAGGACCTGAAGTGCAATCTGGGCAAAATTCATATCCTACATGCTTGGAAACTCAACCTCACCGGTGAAATACAAAACAATGGGGTCACTAGAACAAATAGTAGTCCATGCACTTGGTCCCCCCACCCCCTGGTTTGATCAAATTAAACTTTGATGGCACGTCAAAGCGAAATCCAGGTTCAGTGGGCTTTGGGGCAGTCCTCTGAGACGAAGAGGGGGAAATTCTGCATTATGCAACAGACTATCTAGGATTCAATACAAATAATGCAGTTGAGCTCTGTAGCCTTCTCAGAGGGATCAAGTTAGCAACAAACCATGACTTACATAAGCTCATAGTGGAGGGAGATTCCCATATTATCATCCAACTTATCACTAAAATCATTCATGGGTCACACCCCTGGAGGTCTCACTCAGTTGGAGACTCTCAGGATTGCTGGAAGATTTCAAATCCTTCTTACGACCCAATCTCACCCTAATCCCTTCACATGTGAAAAGAGAGGCAAACAAGATAGATGACTACCTGGAAAATGAGGGCATGACTTCCATGGTGGAGTTGATCCACTGGAATGTGCAAAACTCTCTTCAATCTAGACTATCAGACTGTTTTCTAGACTTAGCCAGGAAATATTTTTCGATCCCGGATGGGCTGTCACGTAGCTACGGGAGGCCACGTAGCATGCCCTAGACCCAAGCCATAAATACGGCAGGCTGACACCCTTCACCTCAATCTTGAATGAAGGGAGACCATTACTACCTGCTGAGAAGGGGAGGACAAATCCCTTGCATGAAGCTTATGGAGGAACCAAGGTGTAATTGCAATGGAGGGATCAACACAATGGTCATGTCAGGCCTGGGATTATCTCTCCTTGTTAAGAACCTAAATATATCTACAAATATAATCACCACAAATACTGAATACACAATAGATCCACAAAGCAATATAGAAGAAACCACACTTTATTATTACCAAACCCTTGGGGTAGGGAAACACCATACAATGGATCCTATTATGGAAGGGGCCCTCTCCTGTTCACTTGCCTCTTCGAGGGGGCAACCTCCTATTGAACTACCACTCCAAATACAATAATTCTCTTCATATCCCATTACATTGCTTGAACCTCTTTATATAGTGCTACCATCACCTAAGAACATTCTAGAGGAGGAATCTTCTAGAAGTAGAACCTTCTAAGAAGTCCTCTTACATTTATTATATCTAACTACCATAGTGGGCCTTATTTAATAAGATAGTGCACCTAGTCCACCTTACATTGAATGGCCTCCACTATTATCACTATGGGCCTTTTGGCCCCCCACTTCTACCTCTCTAGCTACCTAACACTCTCGCTCGGACAAGGTTGGCTCCATTTCTATCTCACGCTCCATCTCCCTGGCCACTCTAAGAACGAGACCTACATGCAATGGATTCTTATTGAGCTTACCCAGAGAATTATCAATCCTCTTTGCCTATCCATGCCAAGGGAGAGAGGCAAGACAAGGCGCAACCCAGCCTGGTATAGTCTAGTTTCTCGACAAAGGCGAGTGCAAAGGTTGGAATGCGCCCTGTCCATAGCTCAGACTCATAGATCGGATAAACCAAGAACACTGCCAATGGAATATGTAGAGGAGGATATTTCAGAGGAACCCATCCAGGTTCCTCTGGAATCTCTCCTCTTCACAGTTCCAGATGATTTGTAGTCCCCCAACTATAACCCATCAAGCACAAGCGCCCAGGCTACCATGGAGGGATCTACATGTATAGTTGAGGAGGAATTTCTAGGGGAATTCCTCCATTTGTATTCTATTAACTCAATTCAAGACACAGACGACCCAGTTGGTACAATGATGGAGGAGGTCAAGGTGGTGGAGCTCACGAACACTACGCTTGAGGACTTGGGCATTGAGGTGGAGGGCCACCCAGTCTTGGCGCCTCCACCACTCACTATTCTCCCTGATTTCAACCATGCTCCACCACCTTTCTTCAATCCGGAGCAACTGGAGCTCATATTTGAGCTAAGGAGCCAAACAACGGACCGGATACATCGGGACACCCTCATGCACCAGCAGATCAACATGCTTTATGATGCGTTCTCAAATGCACTAGAAACTCAGCGCTGCCCTACCTGGGCGAGGCCTTTCATGCTCCAGCCCAAGCATGGCCCTTTCACAGGCGCTCCGAATGACATGCCCCCAGGTGCTAATGTGTAATTTATTTGCTATGGATACCTTGCACACTCTCTGCCTAGTTCTTTGTACTGCGATGATGGAGTTTTACAGTTTTGTCCTCTTTTTCAGTTGGTAGTTTATCTTAGATGCATAGAAAAATTCAGTAAGAACACAAATCTACCACCTGCTCTGGTTTCCATTTGGTAGGGCAGATGGTAGATAACTATTTTGTCTAAAAGTATCACATTCTACCACCTTTTCTGATTTCCGCTAATTTGGCGGAACAGGTGGCAAATTGCTGACATGTGGCATTACTATAAATCTCAGTAATATGAAACCCCCTTTTTATTTACAATTAATTATTTATTTAAGACACCCTCATAAACTTGAATCACTCAAATCGCAGGCATGTAAAGACCTGGGCGTTCATTTTTGTGAATCTTGGCATGCATTTCTACACAAATGAAAAAATTACAATTTAAAAGCAAAAGATGTATTTTTCTCATTCAGGTATTCCATTTTAGTCTTCCTAGAGTCTCATACATGTTGATATGTCTGTTTATTTGTTTAATTATTTTTTTAGTCATATAACCTTGTATTCTATTATTCTTGTTGCGTGTCTTCATAATGTAAATGCAACTAACAACTAGCCTATGTTTGATGTGGTTGTACAAGCTCCTACCTGATCAAGCTCATGGACACAGGTAGTGAGTACTAAATTATAGAAACAAATCACCCTTTCTTAAATTCTAGGCACAAATCACCCTAGTATAAATTCTTTAGGGTTTAAAACAAATCTTCAATCCTGTAACTAGTAACTTGTAAATTAACAACTCCATACAAGGATTTTTCTTCGTAGGGTGTGTATTTCTCATCATGCCACGTTTTCATGCATTTTTCCCTTAATAATTTTTTTTTCATTTACAAGGAAATTTTTATCCTTTATGCACAACAAAGGGTTTTTGGTTTCAAAAAACTAAAGTATTCAATTTGGAGGTCATATGAATCTTAGGCATGCATTTTATAGTAATATGGTTTTACCCTCCATTTTATAAAAGGTTTGGAATATTGGTTCAAGATAGAAGTCCTTAGTCATTTTAAAATGCACTTTGTATGATATATATATAT
>ML795224.1:449286-461437 GCA_009831015.1 Picea engelmannii | reverse complement strand
GAAAGCCAAATATATGGCATTTGGAAGAATATGTTATAGTTGTTGATACAAATTGGATCATCATACAATTTTTCATCTATATTTGTACTTTATGGGTGGAAAAAATGGGAGGAATTGGCTTGCAAGGGAATTTTAGTAGCAGGTTCCAGTATGGAAAATTAGGGTGAAGAACCTTCCTGAGCCCTTTTGCGGCATTAAACAATAATTTTTGGGGTTATAGGGTCCATAATTTTTTCACACACTCTCGACGATGTTCTAAACACTGATACCTTTCCAATGATGTATAAATCACTTTAATCAGAGATCATAAGAAAAATTTATGTCTCCCACAAGTTGACCTACCTTCTTGACCACCATGGTACGAGTGGATGCCACATCATCCCCCATTTCTCACACATGTGGGGCTAGCCATGTGTGGAATTTAAGGAATAATCTAGAAGGTCCAAAACTTATTAATAATTGAAGGTTGAGGAAGTCAAAACCCTAATCCTAGAAGGCTATTAGGTTATGTTAAATATCATACTTTTAGGAGGAGAAGGGGTTCCATTCTTTTTTATTGTACTTGTTCCATATATGAGAAGAGAATCCAAGGAGTGGTATTTTGAGAGCATAACAGAGGATGTAGAAGATTTTGTAGCAACCATTCAGGACACAATGTCAAAGACAACTCCATAATGAGCGCCTCTTTCTTTGTACTTACTTTTCAGAACTGAAGAAAAGAGAGCAGAGCATAGGCCTCACCTTCTATCTAGGTTTTATCTCGTATTGTGTTTCCCACGACACATCTTCTATTCAATTGTGTGGACGGTGTGTATATTTTTGCATGTTCTTTTATTTTGTATTTTGATGGAAATATCGTGTTGGAATTGATGTTAACATGAAGACAAGAAGTACCATAGTGGAGTATGACATGTAATTGTAGTAAACGCTACAATAATAGTGAGTTACAAAAACTCAATGGAACACTAGAATACATGAGATCGCCCGATCGAGTGCTTTGAAAGAATGAAAGAATGAAAATAAAAGAATGAGACAATTTAAATTACTACACTGGTCGAGTCAAGTTTTCCTGATGACTATATATTCTGTTGAGACAAGATCATGATGAAAAAAATGAATACTAGCGAGTCACCCTCTTGAATACTTTCTCTTGCACCATCATTTCAGAGAGTAGTCGAAGGGAAATTTGTTGATGCAACACCGAGAACCTTTGATTCTGTCATATCAACATGGTAGTCAATATTTTGTAGCAAGTTTTGGTCATCATTTTTTCCAGGCCGAAGTTGGATGACCTTTCAAACCCAAACAATTTCCAGTAGAAACCAATGATTGGATCCACTCAGGGAATCAATTGTTCAATAAATTATCATTCATGTCAAAGGTTAGTAAGTCATCAAATATATGTCAAAGGTTAGTAAGTGATTAAATATAAATGTGATCTTGGTATCACTTTAATAAATACAAAGTGGAAATGTTAAGTGTAAATAGATTTTACAAAAAAGTGGAAGTGAAAGTGGACTAAATATAAATATGACTTTAATAAATAACAATAGTGGAAAAGTTAAGTGGAAACAGAGTTTACTCAAAAAGTGGAAATGAAAGTTGACTAAATATAAATATGACTTTAATAAATAACAAAAGTTGAAAAGTTAGGTGGAAGTGGAGCTTACATAAAAGAGGAGTACATATGAAAGTGGAATAAAGAAAAAAGTATTTAAGTGAAATTGGATTAAAGAAAATGGTAAAAGTGAAAGTGGTGTTAAAGAAAAAGGGAAAAAGTGAAAGAGCACATGGTATTTGCAAACCATGGTGGTATTTCGCTATGGTAAGGTAAAAAGTGAATTAAATCATGATAGTCAAAATCTATTGACCCAATTGAAAACATGACTAAACGATCTAAAAGGAACAATGGTTCATTGACATCATATTAATTAAAATAGTATGCTTATTATCTTATATTGAAAATGAATATAATAATAATGAAGAGATACATTCCTATATTGAAGAGGTGCAATTGTTCAGTTGTATATGACCATTTGAAGACTATATAAATGAGAATTCTTGTTGAAAGAGAGTGTGTATTTATGCTTAAAATATGAATACCAATAACAGATCCAGAGGCCAAGAAAGCAAATGAAGATTTGCAGCAGAATCTAAAGAAGATTATGAAGATTTGAAGATTCAAGTACTTATCATAAAAAGGGAGGTTGGGTGATGCTAGGGAAGGTTGGATCCTAAAAAGAAGGTGGTAGCCTCCTTCTAGCTAAAGCTAGTAAACCAAGGTGTTGCATCATATTTTTAGTTATAGCTGAAGAAACTAGGGATTTGGTGCTTCCCTCCAGTTGGTGTTGGTAAAATCTAGGGGGTTGCAACCTCCTTCTAGTTGTTTCTAGTAAAACAAGGAATTAGTGTTTCCTTTGAGTTGGAACTCATAAATTAAATGTAATATTTATTGAAAATAAGAAGAACATTTGTGAAGTTGGGTTTACCACGTTTAAATTCTATGTACTATACCTTTTCGTTGATCATTTGTTTTGATTTGATAAAATTAATAATTAAGTGGTTTTAAATTGTTCAAAAATGATAATATTGATTCACTCCCCTCTCATTATTAAACAATATTCCAACATATTTCAGTTATATTCATAATTTTAAGCAATAAGATAATAATCCGTAATCTAGGATCTAATAAAGTAATTTGCATAAACTAAGATTTCATAATATTTAACATATCTTGTGATGAACTATTCCAATAGAATATCCACGACACTTTAAATATCATTTACTATTTTATTCATGCCTAATCACCCACATTCATTGAATTTGGTGATTTTTTTTTTATACCACACGTTCCGTGTGAAGTCACCCTTTGAAGTTTATATTGAAAACCACTTATATATCCCTTAATGCGAATGTTTGGTCTCCATACTTTTTCATCCATTAGACATCATGCATGCTAGGTCATCTTCTCCATTAGTTGAGTCATGTTATTACCATGTGCCATGATGCTACCATCAATGCTACATGTTAGCTGAGTAATATTATTACCATGTAGCATTATGATACCATTTATTTTTTTCCTTGATTTCCACTTCGTCATATGTTCAAAGTTACATTAGCTCATTAGTAAATTTACCTCATTTCGGCCTAATCCCTATATGGATTTGTAGCTCTAAAACATGATGCTTCAACATAGTTGGGATCTTTCTAAGTCTATCCATATTGGAGTGGGAAATCCCCATGACAAACTTAGTTGTGAAGGATGAAAGAATAGGGTCTTTGGTCTCTTCCATGGGAGCTCGCCATCCCAGAATAGGATGTCCCCCTTATTCTCCTAACTGCAAGATAGGTGTGGGTATTCAGAACCAAGACCTCCAAGGGAGTTTTCATAACATGGTGTGGGATAGTCCAATGAAACCCATGATGCTAAAGGAAACTAATGTAGTGTAATTGAGGCTTGGAAGGGTTTCTATTTAATATGATTTGTGATGAAAACAAGTAAATCCAAATTCCTATAAAAAATATTCTGAGACTAAAGGGATCCTTTAGGGAAAATAAAACATGAATATTTGAGAAAATATCTTCATTTATGTTTATGTACTGCTCTACTCATATTGGTACCAATATTTTTTATAAGTAGCCCCAAAGTCTGTGCATATAATTTCAATGACTAACAATTCGCTTCATATGGGGACAATAATCCCCTTTATGGGGTGATAAGAACCTTAGAATCTATAGGATAAAATAAAAAACTTTATGTTTCCTCCTACATCTCTTTCACACTTTATTTTTTCCCTCATTCATTTATTTATTTTGTATATTTTCTAGCCATTGGACTTGCTTTTATTTCATGCACCCATATGTAATTTGGATCAATGAGTATAATATGAGATTACTGATGACTTTGTCATTTAAAACCTAATCCCATCAATATCAAGACTGGGAGAATATCATTGACAATAGGACTTAGATATGACTTTGGTAGGATAACACAAACCTTGAGAAGTGTTTACAGATGATAGGGTTGAATTACTTAGATTTGAAACTCATTGACATAATTATTTGATAACATGACATATAAATTTGACCATCATTATACCTTGAAATATTCATTAAACCAATCACATATGTAATTTCAAAGACACAAACTATAATACCTTACGTATTGAAGGGAATAGGAATCAAAGGCTCAAAATCATAAGGCATGAATGGAAAAGTGATACTTGTAACAAATAGGTTTTAAATATAATGACTGAAATCCTACGCATACTATAGTCCTAAACTATCATAAATCATGAGGATTAATATTTTTCATAATTAACCTTTCCTACCCTAACCTACTAATGACAATCATTGCTAGGTGAAGCCATACTTCTCCTGTAGGCATTTAGTAATTTTTCCCTTATGCTCAATGATGAACCAAAATAAAGACCTTGTTAAATGAATCCAAACCCAAGTTGATCACTAAATAAATTTGATTTCTAAAAATGGAGGTGAAACTTCAAATTTCATACCTATGAAAATACATGTTGAAACTTGATCTCTTAATTTATCCATAATTCTACAAATTGATTCCATCAATCTAAGGGATTACACCATGACTTGCAAGATTACAAAAACTAAGTGGATAAATCATTAGTACCATGGTTTCCTTTAATATATCTAGTTTTTCATGGTCACTAAGATTAAGGGACTTATCCTCCTTTCTAGTAGGAGAACCCCCTTATAGCATGGAAAAAAGTAAATTAGTGGACCAAATCATACCACATCTGAAAACCAATTCATTTTTATCCACTTGATGCCCTTGAATCCAATATTACCTAAATACATGGTGCTCATAAAAAATAAGTTGATAGTTATTTCTCCTTTCTTAATGTTTCTCTATGGATATGGTTATCATACCAATATTCTCCTTTGATGGTTCTATATACTCCATATGATGGTTGTCATCTAAAGTGATGGAAACCTAATCTTGCAACCATTTTGTTAGTGTAAATCTGTGACAAGGGTTAGCATATCTAAAAATACATAGGCCACTTCAAGATTACAGAAAATAAAAGGGAAATAAAACTATACACTTGATAGTCAAAAAAAATCCACCACCAACACCAAGGGAGGATCCCCTGATAGAATGTCCCAATCAAACTCACTCTCATTTTTGATAGAAATCTCCACTGGTATGTGGGCCCGGTTTCCACCAAAAAAAGGTTAGATGCGATTTAGTGCAGATCTGATTGAAAGTATATAATCTAAGGATTTAAGATATATTACATATATTGTATATAATAACTATAATTAATATTGTATCTAACTAATATATATCCTAGATAGCTAGGAGAAGATTTGTTTAAATAAGACACAAAAATAATGATTTATTACTGAATTTAAGGAATTAATTCATAGAACTCAGTAAATGTTTAAGCACAAGTACATATATGAATATTTTTCAAAAAAATAGCTATTTAAAAAAAAAATCAAATGTAACTCTCGTATCCAATAAAATATCAATTGCAACAATAGTTAAAACATGAATGAAATTTCATGTATCAAGATGAAAATTAAAGCTGCACAACTTAGAAAAATGGAGATTGAAAAATCACACATTCACACAGGGAATGTATGCAAAATATATCTGATCATCAATTCCCTCTTAAAACTGATAACGATATACATGTTTATTACAAGATTTTCTATCCCCTTCTCTATCGAAAGAATTTCCTTTTAAACCCTCCACTTACACAGTTCCACATTCAATTTCTACTTCATTTTGTTATAACAACTTCTATTTTTTAACTAACAATCATTGGGAAAAATCCTATGATTATTCCTTATAAGCAATGATATTGACACATGTTTTCATTTTCCAACTAAAGGAATTATCATTGTATAACAATTTTAAATTTGTTACACACATGACTATGTTTGATTCAATATCTTGAACGTATACTCTTCTTTATTTATTTGCAAGCAGATTCCCCTTTTCCTCATTTGTCCACTTCTTCCTTTATCCTCTCATTCTACCCATTATCATGGTCATAATGATTATTCTTGTTTCATATAATTTTGCAAAATATGTAAAAAAATGACAGTCACCGTGCATATCATAAATAAGTTATGTAAAACAAATTCAAAGTAAATTTATTAAAAATCATAACTAAACAACTAACAAATAATTTGTTCAATGATTTATCTTTTCTTCTTTTATTCAATCCAATTCCATTTTTGGAAATGTAGACTCTGATTCAATGTGGCTATAGAGGATACAATTTGTTGTTTTGACCGGTGGTTAGTTGTTTTATCATCACACAATTATAGAAATTAGCACCATATTGATCAGGTGAACTTATGATAAAATATGTATAAGTGTATCCTTAGTCATTGTATTTCATGTGCATGGTAGCATATGATATAGATTGCATTATATTGTGTATTCTTTTAGCCTTTACTGTATATCATATCCATATACGAAAATACTATTGGACTTTGGTGTTATGGTGTTGGCATTGATTTCAAATATGGGGCATTGATGTCAAATTGTTGTAGGATAAGATCAAGAGACATAGCGGGGAGATTCTACAAAGAATCCACACAAAAAATCAGAGCGCGTAGCGTTAGGACCTTTGGAAAGGTTGAAGAAAATTTCAAAAAGGAGAGTGTCATGCATAAGCACTATTGGGATCGAAATCCCTGCATAACTGTAGAATTTAACCTGTTAGAATCCTAACCGTTGATTTTCCTTTTCAGAATGAATTAGAATAAATGATCGACAACACACTCTCTATATAAAGGGATCTTAAATTACAATTATCCGATCAAGATTTAGGGAAGAATATCAACCATTGGATCAAGCATAGACGAGTGATTGGAGGAGATTAAATATCAAACATCAAATTGTGTAGATCATCATCAGTGGTTAATTGAATTCAACAGGGAGATAGAAAGTTTTGTGACTCTATAACTTCACCACTTCAACGATTATTAGAGACAAGGCAGAGGCATGAAATCATGAAATCACGTGAGTCGTAGATCAAGTATCTATCACGTAACCTTTTCAACTATTATATCAAGTATTTTAAGGATATCAAAAGTACTTCAGAGAATTTACTTCATGAGTTGTAAGGTTTGAGCTTTAAAACCATCCCGAAGGCCAAAACACGTGGCAAGTAGAGATCAGATAAGTGGTGACCATCCGTCCAACAAAGGATTAAAATGTGGTCATTGATTTCAACGAGGCTAAGAGTTAAATGAATAATAGATCTATCCATCCATCAGAGAGGTAGATCAACGACCAACGAGGCCATCAACGATGTAAATATGTAGACAAGTTAAGTGTTGAGGCAAAGGGAGGCTAGATCAATGAAAGAATCCATACCATCGATTTGGAGAAATTTGGGAATAATGCTAGTCATCGAATCTAGCATTATAGGAAGGATAGAGTAAGTTGGAGGTGTTAATCGAAAGTAAGAATTCATCATCTCTTTATTACCATTTCGGAAGGTAATCCTATGGGAGGATGAATGGTTGTAAAATGAAAAAATCGCAAAATACCTCCAACTGTCGTATCGTGAGGTCAGTGCAGTTGGAAGACAGAAAGAAATATTGATCATTGGGTCAACTCTTAATTAAGTACCAACCGTCGATTTGATTGGAATGAGAGCTACAGGTTGAGGAAATCAGATCGTCGATATGGAGTCATGATCAATGACGGAGGAGCAACCGCATGCCACAAGTTGCATGAATGTTAATTCTAGGGAAGTGTCGCACTATTAATATGGACCGTCGATGAAATTTATGACGTGTCAGTCCAAGATTAACGTGACACCTTGTTAGTGTTAATGTGCCACCTTATTGGGTTTGCATAGGCCATCAATCTCACTATTTGATTAAAACAGGACTGTTGGATCACCCCTTTGGTTGGTTATTGTTATAACTTTTGATAGCAAGGTTAATGAGGTAAATCAACGATCCTGATTAAAATCACACAAAGGGATAAGTGCATGGATCTATCCATTGGTCTCTCATAGAGTAGAAAAGGTTTAGCGCCTTTAGATTTGGTTCTTAAGAACTGTTGCATCCATATAGGTTGTTAGAGCTTTGTAACAGGGGAAGAGTTAAGCCTGAATGCACTATAGAGGTCCTTGGACACCCCATTGTGGGTTTGAGGTGCAGTGAATCAAATTATAGGTTTCCATAACTGTGGGTAGGCCAGGGAAACAGTGCCAATTGAGAATATGATTCTTAATTAAACAGAAAGAGGAACCAAGGTCACCCAATAAAATTAAAACATAATAGTAAAAGAATAAATTTGTTACTAAAGTAACATAATTGTTAAATAACTGAAAAGGTGCAATGGTTCAGTATTAAAAGACACAACGTTTCAATTTTATACCTTTTAGAAGACTATATAAACATAAATATATGGTGAGAAGAAGGTGTATATGTGGCCCAATTCAGAATAACAAAACAAAATCATAGTCCAAGTAAGAAATTAAATATGCTTATGAAGTGAGGGTGGAAGGGAGGGGCAAAGGAGGATTGTAGTCCTCTATAGGTTGGTTCCTGAGACAAGGGAGTTGGTTCTCTAAACATGGAGTTGGTGTTCCTGGAGTTGGTTCTCTAAATAGGGAGTTGGTGCTTCCTAGAGTTGGTGCTCTGAACAAGGGATTGGTGTCTCCTTGAGTTGGTTCTCAAAAGAAGAAAGATTGGTGTCTATTATACATTGTAACTTGTACCTTTTGTGATTGTTAAAATTCAATTTTCAGTACATTCCTCTTGATCAATTATTGTGATTAATAAGTTTAATAATTAAATATTATTAAAATATTGAAAAATAAGAAATATTGATTCACCTCCCCCTCTCAGTATTGGCCAAGATTTTGATAATTGGTATCATATTAGGTTCCTTAATCATAATCTAACCACTTGAAGTCGAATTTTAAGAAATCCAATGGATCAACAAGAAGGAATGTCCTCCAACAAAGCACCATTGTTCAAAGGAAATGATTATGCATTTTGGAGTATAAGGATGAAAAGTGATATGATGGCTCTTGTATTTGATATTTGGATATATGTGGTAAATGGTTACACTACACCAACTACTGCATCTTCTTATACTACTAAAAAGAAAATATGCAATGATAATTCAAGAGTTGTTAATGCAATTCTGGGTTCATTAGCAAATCCAATATTTGTAAAAGTGTTGCATTGTAAATCAACAAAAGAAATTTGAGACAAACTTAAATTCATATATGAAGGAGATGGAAAAATTAAACAAGCAAAACTTCAAACATACAGAGGGAAGTTTAAGAATCTGAAGATGAAAGAAGAAAAAATTACAAAATATTTTCAAAGAATGGATGAAATAGTCAATTCAAACAGAGCATTGGCAAAAGAGATAAAAGAAAAAATTGTTCTTCAAAAGGTGTTGATATCATTACCAATGAGATATGATGCCAATATCTCTACCTTGGAAGATAGATAATACCTTGACAAACTTGCAATGGATGAACTTCATGGGATCCTTATAGCCTATGAAATGAGAACTAGGAAAGAAAATTCATCAAAAGGATAAACAACATTCGAACCATAAAAAACAATAAAGAACCATGAGCATATGCCAGATGAAAATCACTCAGACATATCAAATGAATAAGAGGCTATCTTTTTAAGGAAACTCAATAAAGGTTTTGGAAAATAAAAAGGGAAGTTACCTTTCAAGTGCTTCAATTATGGAAAAATTGGACATTTTTCTAACAAATGTCCTTATCCCAAGGAGGATAGTGATGATGAAGAAACATATAACCCTAAAAAGGGTAAAATTGTAAACAAGAAGAAATTCTACAAGAAAAAGAAGAACTTTTACTCCAAATAAGACAATAGTTCATCTGACATGAGTGAACATGATGAGACAAATCTTCTATTTATGGGAATAGAAACTCAAAATAATGTTGTTGATGACAATGAAAAAAACTACGAAGCTGAAGGAGAATTCAAACTTGAAGAAGAACTTATTATAACTCTTGAAGAACTACAGAAGTATAAAAAGAAGAACAAGTCAATGAAAGAACAACTAATGGAATATGAACGGAAACAAAAATTAAGAGAAAAGGAAGTTTCAAAAACTATCAAATAATCAAAACAAATTATTATTGACTTGAAGACTAAACTCCAAGAAGCCAAAAGAATTGAATAAGTCATTTTAAAACAACTAAATGATAATCAACAAGATTGTGAAAAGCTAGAGGATGAATCGTGCTTCTAAAAAGGGAACTTGAGAAAGGGAGGAACCACTCAAGATTTGAAAACAACTCAAAAATCTTGGACAATATTCGTAATAGTCAAAGATCACCAAGTAATAATACAGGGCTGGGTTATGACAAAAATAATTTTAAGAAAGGATCTAATTCTACATCTCAGGAAACTAACAAAAATCCAAAAAGTTATGTAGATACCTTTCAGAGCTCTCTCAAAAGGAAAGAAGGAGAGATAAAAGCTGATCCTAATCTACATAAATCTACTCTAATTTCAAAATAAAATGAATACGAATGGAATACAATTACAATAAGAACTCCCTCCAAAAGGTATCAACATCTCTTTCTTGGATATTTCTTCTCTAGCAATAATTTTGGGCATAAAGCATTACATTGTAGAGCTTATCATAAAAATGTTCAAAGAAATTGTTATAACAACAACAAGAATAGGAATATTCATGAGAATAGAAACTATAATTCATTCTCTCCATTAAAAGATTAAACGTTGAATGTTTCAAGTGTAACAATTATGGTCGCAAATATACTAAGTGTAGATTATCAAAATTCTCCATGAAGACAAGTTTCCCTAACATTCAAGAAAATTGTAAAAACATGTGGAAGGGAAAACACTTGGAAGAAAAAGAAACATAATGTAAGGTAGCCATGTATGCCAAGAGTAAAAGAAGCCAATGGTATGTTGAGAGTGGATGGTATAAACATATGAAAGGAGATCAAAACAAATTTCTCAATCTAGAAAGAAAATAAAAAGGAAAGGTTACATTTGGAGATGATGCCTTAGCAAAGATACTTGGAAAAGATACAATAAGTCTGGGAAATAACAGAGCCAAAGAAGAACATGTGATATTAGTTGAAAACGTGAAACTTGATCTCTCAGTGTGAGACAAACATGTAATCAAGGCACATACTCATATTTGACTCTAAAAAATGTGAAATTAGAGAAGAAGAATTGGGAAAATTTGTAGCTATTACACCAATAACACCAAGCAACATATATATCTTAAACATAGAAGAAGAAGAAATTTTTTCAGTGAGCCAAGTAGATGAAAGTTGGCTATGTCACATAAGAATGGGAAACATAGGTTTTGAAAATATGATAAAAGTTGGTAAGAAGGAAGTTGTGGGAGATATTCCAAAGACTATTAAACCTTCAAACTCCTTTTGTAGACACTACCAACTTGGAAAGCATACAAGGGTAAGTTTCAATAAAAAGGAATACTCTACATCAAAACCTTTGGAACTTGTTCACATTGACCTCTATGGACCAACAAGAACCAAGAGTACACAAGGTGAACATTACTTCATTCTATTCATTGATGACTATACAAGAATGGCTTGTGTATCCTTCCTTAAAGAAAAATCAGAAGCACTCAACAAATTCATAGTATTCAAAGCACATGTTGAGAATGAAATTGATCTCATGATCATGTACCTAAGATCAGATAATGGAGGGGAATTTACCTCAAATGAGTTTAATAAGTTTTGTGAATATCATGGAATTAAAAGACATTTTTCAGCTCCAAGAACTCCTCAACAAAATGGAGTTGTTGAAAGACAAAATAGAATTGTTCAAGAAGCAGCCAGAACTATGTTAAATGAAGCCAAAATCCCAGACATTTATTGGATAGAAGAAGTTTATACAACTATATATATACTTAATAGAGCACAACTTAGAGTTAACCTTGAAAAAACACCATGTGAGTTGTGGTTTGGTAGATCAACATCAGTAAAACACTTCATAGTCCTTGGAAGAAAATGCTATATAAAAGGAGATGATGAAAGTATAGGAAAATTTTATTCCAGATTAGATGAAGGAATATTTCTTGGTTACTCATCCAATAAAAATGCCTACAGATGCTACAATCTAATATTGCACAAAATTG
>ML795224.1:438362-449186 GCA_009831015.1 Picea engelmannii | reverse complement strand
GAATGTTGTTTATCCTTTTGATGAATTTTCTTTCCTAGTTCTCATTTCATAGGCTATAAGGATCCCATGAAGTTCATCCATTGCAAGTTTGTCAAGGTATTATCTATCTTCCAAGGTAGAGATATTGGCATCATATCTCATTGGTAATGATATCAACACCTTTTGAAGAACAATTTTTTCTTTTATCTCTTTTGCCAATGCTCTGTTTGAATTGACTATTTCATCCATTCTTTGAAAATATTTTGTAATTTTTTCTTCTTTCATCTTCAGATTCTTAAACTTCCCTCTGTATGTTTGAAGTTTTGCTTGTTTAATTTTTCCATCTCCTTCATATATGAATTTAAGTTTGTCTCAAATTTCTTTTGTTGATTTACAATGCAACACTTTTACAAATATTGGATTTGCTAATGAACCCAGAATTGCATTAACAACTCTTGAATTATCATTGCATATTTTCTTTTTAGTAGTATAAGAAGATGCAGTAGTTGGTGTAGTGTAACCATTTACCACATATATCCAAATATCAAATACAAGAGCCATCATATCACTTTTCATCCTTATACTCCAAAATGCATAATCATTTCCTTTGAACAATGGTGCTTTGTTGGAGGACATTCCTTCTTGTTGATCCATTGGATTTCTTAAAATTCGACTTCAAGTGGTTAGATTATGATTAAGGAACCTAATATGATACCAATTATCAAAATCTTGGCCAATACTGAGAGGGGGAGGTGAATCAATATTTCTTATTTTTCAATATTTTAATAATATTTAATTATTAAACTTATTAATCACAATAATTGATCAAGAGGAATGTACTGAAAATTGAATTTTAACAATCACAAAAGGTACAAGTTACAATGTATAATAGACACCAATCTTTCTTCTTTTGAGAACCAACTCAAGGAGACACCAATCCCTTGTTCAGAGCACCAACTCTAGGAAGCACCAACTCCCTATTTAGAGAACCAACTCCAGGAACACCAACTCCATGTTTAGAGAACCAACTCCCTTGTCTCAGGAACCAACCTATAGAGGACTACAATCCTCCTTTGCCCCTCCCTTCCACCCTCACTTCATAAGCATATTTAATTTCTTACTTGGACTATGATTTTGTTTTGTTATTCTGAATTGGGCCACATATACACCTTCTTCTCACCATATATTTATGTTTATATAGTCTTCTAAAAGGTATAAAATTGAAACGTTGTGTCTTTTAATACTGAACCATTGCACCTTTTCAGTTATTTAACAATTATGTTACTTTAGTAACAAATTTATTCTTTTACTATTATGTTTTAATTTTATTGGGTGACCTTGGTTCCTCTTTCTGTTTAATTAAGAATCATATTCTCAATTGGCACTGTTTCCCTGGCCTACCCACAGTTATGGAAACCTATAATTTGATTCACTGCACCTCAAACCCACAATGGGGTGTCCAAGGACCTCTATAGTGCATTCAGGCTTAACTCTTCCCCTGTTACAAAGCTCTAACAACCTATATGGATGCAACAGTTCTTAAGAACCAAATCTAAAGGCGCTAAACCTTTTCTACTCTATGAGAGACCAATGGATAGATCCATGCACTTATCCCTTTGTGTGATTTTAATCAGGATCGTTGATTTACCTCATTAACCTTGCTATCAAAAGTTATAACAATAACCAACCAAAGGGGTGATCCAACAGTCCTGTTTTAATCAAATAGTGAGATTGATGGCCTATGCAAACCCAATAAGGTGGCACATTAACACTAACAAGGTGTCACGTTAATCTTGGACTGACACGTCATAAATTTCATCGACGGTCCATATTAATAGTGCGACACTTCCCTAGAATTAACATTCATGCAACTTGTGGCATGCGGTTGCTCCTCCGTCATTGATCATGACTCCATATCGACGATCTGATTTCCTCAACCTGTAGCTCTCATTCCAATCAAATCGACGGTTGGTACTTAATTAAGAGTTGACCCAATGATCAATATTTCTTTCTGTCTTCCAACTGCACTGACCTCACGATACGACAGTTGGAGGTATTTTGCGATTTTTTCATTTTACAACCATTCATCCTCCCATAGGATTACCTTCCGAAATGGTAATAAAGAGATGATGAATTCTTACTTTCGATTAACACCTCCAACTTACTCTATCCTTCCTATAATGCTAGATTCGATGACTAGCATTATTCCCAAATTTCTCCAAATCGATGGTATGGATTCTTTCATTGATCTAGCCTCCCTTTGCCTCAACACTTAACTTGTCTACATATTTACATCGTTGATGGCCTCGTTGGTCGTTGATCTACCTCTCTGATGGATGGATAGATCTATTATTCATTTAACTCTTAGCCTCGTTGAAATCAATGACCACATTTTAATCCTTTGTTGGACGGATGGTCACCACTTATCTGATCTCTACTTGCCACGTGTTTTGGCCTTCGGGATGGTTTTAAAGCTCAAACCTTACAACTCATGAAGTAAATTCTCTGAAGTACTTTTGATATCCTTAAAATACTTGATATAATAGTTGAAAAGGTTACGTGATAGATACTTGATCTACGACTCACGTGATTTCATGATTTCATGCCTCTGCCTTGTCTCTAATAATCGTTGAAGTGGTGAAGTTATAGAGTCACAAAACTTTCTATCTCCCTGTTGAATTCAATTAACCACTGATGATGATCTACACAATTTGATGTTTGATATTTAATCTCCTCCAATCACTCGTCTATGCTTGATCCAATGGTTGATATTCTTCCCTAAATCTTGATCGGATAATTGTAATTTAAGATCCCTTTATATAGAGAGTGTGTTGTCGATCATTTATTCTAATTCATTCTGAAAAGGAAAATCAACGGTTAGGATTCTAACAGGTTAAATTCTACAGTTATGCAGGGATTTCGATCCCAATAGTGCTTATGCATGACACTCTCCTTTTTGAAATTTTCTTCAACCTTTCCAAAGGTCCTAACGCTACGCGCTCTGATTTTTTGTGTGGATTCTTTGTAGAATCTCCCCGCTATGTCTCTTGATCTTATCCTACAACAATTTGACATCAATGCCCCATATTTGAAATCAATGCCAACACCATAACACCAAAGTCCAATAGTATTTTCGTATATGGATATGATATACAGTAAAGGCTAAAAGAATACACAATATAATGCAATCTATATCATATGCTACCATGCACATGAAATACAATGACTAAGGATACACTTATACATATTTTATCATAAGTTCACCTGATCAATATGGTGCTAATTTCTATAATTGTGTGATGATAAAACAACTAACCACCGGTCAAAACAACAAATTGTATCCTCTATAGCCACATTGAATCAGAGTCTACATTTCCAAAAATGGAATTGGATTGAATAAAAGAAGAAAAGATAAATCATTGAACAAATTATTTGTTAGTTGTTTAGTTATGATTTTTAATAAATTTACTTTGAATTTGTTTTACATAACTTATTTATGATATGCACGGTGACTGTCATTTTTTTACATATTTTGCAAAATTATATGAAACAAGAATAATCATTATGACCATGATAATGGGTAGAATGAGAGGATAAAGGAAGAAGTGGACAAATGAGGAAAAGGGGAATCTGCTTGCAAATAAATAAAGAAGAGTATACGTTCAAGATATTGAATCAAACATAGTCATGTGTGTAACAAATTTAAAATTGTTATACAATGATAATTCCTTTAGTTGGAAAATGAAAACATGTGTCAATATCATTGCTTATAAGGAATAATCATAGGATTTTTCCCAATGATTGTTAGTTAAAAAATAGAAGTTGTTATAACAAAATGAAGTAGAAATTGAATGTGGAACTGTGTAAGTGGAGGGTTTAAAAGGAAATTCTTTCGATAGAGAAGGGGATAGAAAATCTTGTAATAAACATGTATATCGTTATCAGTTTTAAGAGGGAATTGATGATCAGATATATTTTGCATACATTCCCTGTGTGAATGTGTGATTTTTCAATCTCCATTTTTCTAAGTTGTGCAGCTTTAATTTTCATCTTGATACATGAAATTTCATTCATGTTTTAACTATTGTTGCAATTGATATTTTATTGGATACGAGAGTTACATTTGATTTTTTTTTTAAATAGCTATTTTTTTGAAAAATATTCATATATGTACTTGTGCTTAAACATTTACTGAGTTCTATGAATTAATTCCTTAAATTCAGTAATAAATCATTATTTTTGTGTCTTATTTAAACAAATCTTCTCCTAGCTATCTAGGATATATATTAGTTAGATACAATATTAATTATAGTTATTATATACAATATATGTAATATATCTTAAATCCTTAGATTATATACTTTCAATCAGATCTGCACTAAATCGCATCTAACCTTTTTTTGGTGGAAACCGGGCCCACATACCAGTGGAGATTTCTATCAAAAATGAGAGTGAGTTTGATTGGGACATTCTATCAGGGGATCCTCCCTTGGTGTTGGTGGTGGATTTTTTTTGACTATCAAGTGTATAGTTTTATTTCCCTTTTATTTTCTGTAATCTTGAAGTGGCCTATGTATTTTTAGATATGCTAACCCTTGTCACAGATTTACACTAACAAAATGGTTGCAAGATTAGGTTTCCATCACTTTAGATGACAACCATCATATGGAGTATATAGAACCATCAAAGGAGAATATTGGTATGATAACCATATCCATAGAGAAACATTAAGAAAGGAGAAATAACTATCAACTTATTTTTTATGAGCACCATGTATTTAGGTAATATTGGATTCAAGGGCATCAAGTGGATAAAAATGAATTGGTTTTCAGATGTGGTATGATTTGGTCCACTAATTTACTTTTTTCCATGCTATAAGGGGGTTCTCCTACTAGAAAGGAGGATAAGTCCCTTAATCTTAGTGACCATGAAAAACTAGATATATTAAAGGAAACCATGGTACTAATGATTTATCCACTTAGTTTTTGTAATCTTGCAAGTCATGGTGTAATCCCTTAGATTGATGGAATCAATTTGTAGAATTATGGATAAATTAAGAGATCAAGTTTCAACATGTATTTTCATAGGTATGAAATTTGAAGTTTCACCTCCATTTTTAGAAATCAAATTTATTTAGTGATCAACTTGGGTTTGGATTCATTTAACAAGGTCTTTATTTTGGTTCATCATTGAGCATAAGGGAAAAATTACTAAATGCCTACAGGAGAAGTATGGCTTCACCTAGCAATGATTGTCATTAGTAGGTTAGGGTAGGAAAGGTTAATTATGAAAAATATTAATCCTCATGATTTATGATAGTTTAGGACTATAGTATGCGTAGGATTTCAGTCATTATATTTAAAACCTATTTGTTACAAGTATCACTTTTCCATTCATGCCTTATGATTTTGAGCCTTTGATTCCTATTCCCTTCAATACGTAAGGTATTATAGTTTGTGTCTTTGAAATTACATATGTGATTGGTTTAATGAATATTTCAAGGTATAATGATGGTCAAATTTATATGTCATGTTATCAAATAATTATGTCAATGAGTTTCAAATCTAAGTAATTCAACCCTATCATCTGTAAACACTTCTCAAGGTTTGTGTTATCCTACCAAAGTCATATCTAAGTCCTATTGTCAATGATATTCTCCCAGTCTTGATATTGATGGGATTAGGTTTTAAATGACAAAGTCATCAGTAATCTCATATTATACTCATTGATCCAAATTACATATGGGTGCATGAAATAAAAGCAAGTCCAATGGCTAGAAAATATACAAAATAAATAAATGAATGAGGGAAAAAATAAAGTGTGAAAGAGATGTAGGAGGAAACATAAAGTTTTTTATTTTATCCTATAGATTCTAAGGTTCTTATCACCCCATAAAGGGGATTATTGTCCCCATATGAAGCGAATTGTTAGTCATTGAAATTATATGCACAGACTTTGGGGCTACTTATAAAAAATATTGGTACCAATATGAGTAGAGCAGTACATAAACATAAATGAAGATATTTTCTCAAATATTCATGTTTTATTTTCCCTAAAGGATCCCTTTAGTCTCAGAATATTTTTTATAGGAATTTGGATTTACTTGTTTTCATCACAAATCATATTAAATAGAAACCCTTCCAAGCCTCAATTACACTACATTAGTTTCCTTTAGCATCATGGGTTTCATTGGACTATCCCACACCATGTTATGAAAACTCCCTTGGAGGTCTTGGTTCTGAATACCCACACCTATCTTGCAGTTAGGAGAATAAGGGGGACATCCTATTCTGGGATGGCGAGCTCCCATGGAAGAGACCAAAGACCCTATTCTTTCATCCTTCACAACTAAGTTTGTCATGGGGATTTCCCACTCCAATATGGATAGACTTAGAAAGATCCCAACTATGTTGAAGCATCATGTTTTAGAGCTACAAATCCATATAGGGATTAGGCCGAAATGAGGTAAATTTACTAATGAGCTAATGTAACTTTGAACATATGACGAAGTGGAAATCAAGGAAAAAAATAAATGGTATCATAATGCTACATGGTAATAATATTACTCAGCTAACATGTAGCATTGATGGTAGCATCATGGCACATGGTAATAACATGACTCAACTAATGGAGAAGATGACCTAGCATGCATGATGTCTAATGGATGAAAAAGTATGGAGACCAAACATTCGCATTAAGGGATATATAAGTGGTTTTCAATATAAACTTCAAAGGGTGACTTCACACGGAACGTGTGGTATAAAAAAAAAATCACCAAATTCAATGAATGTGGGTGATTAGGCATGAATAAAATAGTAAATGATATTTAAAGTGTCGTGGATATTCTATTGGAATAGTTCATCACAAGATATGTTAAATATTATGAAATCTTAGTTTATGCAAATTACTTTATTAGATCCTAGATTACGGATTATTATCTTATTGCTTAAAATTATGAATATAACTGAAATATGTTGGAATATTGTTTAATAATGAGAGGGGAGTGAATCAATATTATCATTTTTGAACAATTTAAAACCACTTAATTATTAATTTTATCAAATCAAAACAAATGATCAACGAAAAGGTATAGTACATAGAATTTAAACGTGGTAAACCCAACTTCACAAATGTTCTTCTTATTTTCAATAAATATTACATTTAATTTATGAGTTCCAACTCAAAGGAAACACTAATTCCTTGTTTTACTAGAAACAACTAGAAGGAGGTTGCAACCCCCTAGATTTTACCAACACCAACTGGAGGGAAGCACCAAATCCCTAGTTTCTTCAGCTATAACTAAAAATATGATGCAACACCTTGGTTTACTAGCTTTAGCTAGAAGGAGGCTACCACCTTCTTTTTAGGATCCAACCTTCCCTAGCATCACCCAACCTCCCTTTTTATGATAAGTACTTGAATCTTCAAATCTTCATAATCTTCTTTAGATTCTGCTGCAAATCTTCATTTGCTTTCTTGGCCTCTGGATCTGTTATTGGTATTCATATTTTAAGCATAAATACACACTCTCTTTCAACAAGAATTCTCATTTATATAGTCTTCAAATGGTCATATACAACTGAACAATTGCACCTCTTCAATATAGGAATGTATCTCTTCATTATTATTATATTCATTTTCAATATAAGATAATAAGCATACTATTTTAATTAATATGATGTCAATGAACCATTGTTCCTTTTAGATCGTTTAGTCATGTTTTCAATTGGGTCAATAGATTTTGACTATCATGATTTAATTCACTTTTTACCTTACCATAGCGAAATACCACCATGGTTTGCAAATACCATGTGCTCTTTCACTTTTTCCCTTTTTCTTTAACACCACTTTCACTTTTACCATTTTCTTTAATCCAATTTCACTTAAATACTTTTTTCTTTATTCCACTTTCATATGTACTCCTCTTTTATGTAAGCTCCACTTCCACCTAACTTTTCAACTTTTGTTATTTATTAAAGTCATATTTATATTTAGTCAACTTTCATTTCCACTTTTTGAGTAAACTCTGTTTCCACTTAACTTTTCCACTATTGTTATTTATTAAAGTCATATTTATATTTAGTCCACTTTCACTTCCACTTTTTTGTAAAATCTATTTACACTTAACATTTCCACTTTGTATTTATTAAAGTGATACCAAGATCACATTTATATTTAATCACTTACTAACCTTTGACATATATTTGATGACTTACTAACCTTTGACATGAATGATAATTTATTGAACAATTGATTCCCTGAGTGGATCCAATCATTGGTTTCTACTGGAAATTGTTTGGGTTTGAAAGGTCATCCAACTTCGGCCTGGAAAAAATGATGACCAAAACTTGCTACAAAATATTGACTACCATGTTGATATGACAGAATCAAAGGTTCTCGGTGTTGCATCAACAAATTTCCCTTCGACTACTCTCTGAAATGATGGTGCAAGAGAAAGTATTCAAGAGGGTGACTCGCTAGTATTCATTTTTTTCATCATGATCTTGTCTCAACAGAATATATAGTCATCAGGAAAACTTGACTCGACCAGTGTAGTAATTTAAATTGTCTCATTCTTTTATTTTCATTCTTTCATTCTTTCAAAGCACTCGATCGGGCGATCTCATGTATTCTAGTGTTCCATTGAGTTTTTGTAACTCACTATTATTGTAGCGTTTACTACAATTACATGTCATACTCCACTATGGTACTTCTTGTCTTCATGTTAACATCAATTCCAACACGATATTTCCATCAAAATACAAAATAAAAGAACATGCAAAAATATACACACCGTCCACACAATTGAATAGAAGATGTGTCGTGGGAAACACAATACGAGATAAAACCTAGATAGAAGGTGAGGCCTATGCTCTGCTCTCTTTTCTTCAGTTCTGAAAAGTAAGTACAAAGAAAGAGGCGCTCATTATGGAGTTGTCTTTGACATTGTGTCCTGAATGGTTGCTACAAAATCTTCTACATCCTCTGTTATGCTCTCAAAATACCACTCCTTGGATTCTCTTCTCATATATGGAACAAGTACAATAAAAAAGAATGGAACCCCTTCTCCTCCTAAAAGTATGATATTTAACATAACCTAATAGCCTTCTAGGATTAGGGTTTTGACTTCCTCAACCTTCAATTATTAATAAGTTTTGGACCTTCTAGATTATTCCTTAAATTCCACACATGGCTAGCCCCACATGTGTGAGAAATGGGGGATGATGTGGCATCCACTCGTACCATGGTGGTCAAGAAGGTAGGTCAACTTGTGGGAGACATAAATTTTTCTTATGATCTCTGATTAAAGTGATTTATACATCATTGGAAAGGTATCAGTGTTTAGAACATCGTCGAGAGTGTGTGAAAAAATTATGGACCCTATAACCCCAAAAATTATTGTTTAATGCCGCAAAAGGGCTCAGGAAGGTTCTTCACCCTAATTTTCCATACTGGAACCTGCTACTAAAATTCCCTTGCAAGCCAATTCCTCCCATTTTTTCCACCCATAAAGTACAAATATAGATGAAAAATTGTATGATGATCCAATTTGTATCAACAACTATAACATATTCTTCCAAATGCCATATATTTGGCTTTCATGAGACATTTTGAGAAAATAAGGGCCTACTAGAAAAGGCTTGATGTATATTGTCAAAATAAAAATGTTTATGCATCATAATTATCCAATCGAGTCATGCCATATATCAAGAAGAGGAGAATATTTAAATAAATTTAGGTGGATGCACAATTCATGTTATTAGTCATTGGACATTGTGTGGAAGAGCATGGTTAAAGGGAAACTTTAAATTAATACAAATCATGGAGCCGCTTGGAGTTTACATAGCAACAATATTGAGGACCAATGGTCATATGAGGATTTGAGAATTGGCCAACAAGTAAGGAAGGATCAAAATAATGAAGAATGTTGATGAATTAATGGAAATATACTTGAATGTGGGAGAGTATAATGATGATAAGGGATGACTTCAAGGAAAATGAGGTATTCTTATTTAGTGAATAAGATCAAGAAAGGGAATCAATTCCAACTATGTCAAATGATCTAATGTGCCAATTTCTTTTGTTGTGCTGGAGAGTAAATGATATTTTTAATTGTAACAATATTGATTGTGTTTGAGATGGTAAAAGATGATCAATATATTAATAATGTATTTAAACAAGTGATGAAGGTAGTTAAAAGGTTAGACAATGTGGCTTATCGTATTGTTTATTTGATATTAAGAGGAACTATGTAATGTTGGTTGTTCCTTTATTTCTCATTCAAGATTATATATTTGGATTTGATGCTAGAATACATGAATATTATTGAATTTATGGTCTCTAGTTTTCATGTGAATGATTATTGATCATGTGGGATGGATTACCTATCCCCTTTTATGTTGTGTGGGATTGTGTCAATCATAATGGTTGCACTCATTTTTTTAGTTCATGATGCTTTCAATAATAATTACATGGTTAATATAGTTGACCACTTTACTAATGGTTGATGGTTTTAGTGAAGAATAATTATTCATTTTTAGAGTATCTTATTCTAGTATATATTCATATTCTAATTGATCACCTTAGCGAGATTCATATTTTTCCATCGACGACTTTGTCATCTTTCACTTTCTAAGTCTATTGTGTTACATGAGGACTGCATTACCCAATGGGTATTCACCAATCCTCTCAGTCCAATGTATTGTTAAAACATCAATCTTAAACTTCCTCTTGATTTAACATTTCCTTTTAAGCTTAATGTCTAGATCATAAATAGTATCTTGGGATTCTCCCCTTGAGTTGGAAAATAGCTATCCTAAAGAAAGAAGAGAGTTGTTGTGGTTA